>JAADWT010000091.1:0-38146 GCA_023336285.1 Pythium grandisporangium
GTAATCCCTACCACCTATGCTAAGCTACTAGCCTATTGTGTTTACTCCTATACAGAAATTCCCTGCAAATTGGCCCCCCCCCCTTTCATGTACCTTCTATTCACCATCCTGGGGAATAAACATCAACAAATCACTGAAGTACTGGATTAGTTTATTTCGACGGGTTGGGTGCGGGAAAAACTGAGAACCGATCTGCTGGATGCATTTTGAAGTTGCTAAATCGAGAGTGAAAATGAAAGGCTATTTAATAGCATTGAGTATGATATTTTGAAGTGTGCTGCAGCCGCTGGATCAAGGTACTATCCTGTGCATCAAACGGGGTTTCATGAAGGCCAGGGTCAACAATTGCGTTGAATGCTATTTACAAGGACTCCCACAGGGGAGAACTTAGGTGCATACTCCTTTGAAGTGGGCCAAGGTCGCATGGGATAGTGTAACATCCGAGACGGTAAGTAACTGCTGGGCGCGAGCAGGCATTTCTGCATTTACATGGGAATCCTCACTTAGACACATTTTGAGAAAGATCGGCATAATAGTTGTATTTGAGTAGGTTAGTACTTTGTTCAAAACCTCGATACTCGAATTAACCTGATCCTCTTGATAGGTCCCACCCCCGCCAATTTGCTGGGGATTACTGTACTCCTATACTGGTTCCGATCCGGATATACGGGCCGATTCTCTAATTGGGCTACGACCTGATTTGGGCCGTGGCGGATGGCTCCCTTGGGCAATCCCGATCCACTCCACCACACAAGATACTCATCGTCTGTCGATGATTGACGACATCAAATTGGATTTGTTGAATGATCGCCTTTGTTCAAATTTGGAATGCGTATGTCCGATGGCAGTTGTTTTCAGATTTGATTGCCGACCAGCTACATCCTCCAATAGCTTGCTTAATAACTGTGGATACCGGGATTGTTCAAGATGCATCAACATTCAACCAAACTGTGCGGATTCATCGGAATGTTGCGTGGCGAAAAATATTTCTTGCATTTCTTTCAGCTAGTAAAAATCAATCGGTGGTGATCACGGACGATTTTTACCATGGAGCACATAACGACATAGCGCACCAGTATCTGAAGTCGTTCGAGCATCATCTTCTCTCCGTTGTTCAATTGAGTGAGGTGCGCATCCGGATTGACCACGGAAAGGACTTTGACTCCAAATTCAGAATTGAGTACGGATGCAGTACACAGAAATAATATGAGAAAAAGTGCAGCGAAATTGTGCGGGAGATTGGGCAGCTGAGTTCGCTATTGGTCATTGCCGTCAATGAGAGCCATATATCTCCCCCAATAGGCTCGTTCGAAGTTTATCTGGAGTTGGCTCGCTCTGGGGGTCCCATGGTCACTGTCCAGCTTCATTCCATGCTTTCTACATCATCGCTCCCTAACGTCGCCGCTATCAGGGAGAGTGTTGTCGCGATCATCACACACGAAGCGAAGAGGTACGATTATTGGAACACGATCGTGGTTTGGCGCAACTCTTTCATTGTTTTTATCATTGCACTTTGGCCACCATTCATAGATCTCAAGGGGAACCTGTTCATCTCCAAGCATTTCGCCACTTTTTGTCCCTTGCTGATCAAAACCGTGGAAGCGCTGAGCGAGCGTTTCTGGAGTTAGTGATTAGCCGAAAGGCTGTGATAACTGAGAAACGGGTGAAATCTATCTTCAGTCGCGTTGGATTTTATTTCGCACCGCATGAACTCGCTGTTTAAAGCAATTCCAGATCAGAGCGTGGAGGGAGCTGGATCTTTATCTGCACGAATAGATGGATACTCATAATTGTTTTGGTCGCTATGGTGGTGCATTTCACAGGACATGACACTTGTTTGCGATATCAATACCGCATTGATACCTTTCCAACTATGTCGTTGCTAATGCCATCGAACTCGGGAACGTACAATTTTCCGTATTTGAAGCGCATCACGTTCAACGCCATCGTCCCTTGTGGGGGAGCCTGGACAAGATCATTATGGCAATTCACTTGTTTTTCTCTCGATAATGACCTGAACCTCATCGACGTTGTGCACGAAGAATGCCCACGTTCGCCGCTTGGTAACGCGTCTTACCGACAAACAAGAAATATAGGCTGTGGGTTTGCAGGTCCCTTGCATTTGGAGTTGCCAGGGCTCCCAAGTAACGTGTATTGTATTTTGCTCAGTTTGAAAAGGAACGGAAACAGTTCGGCGGGTCAAATGCAATCGTTCGATCGGTCAGTTCCAAACTCAGCACCAAATCAAGTGTCGCCTGCGCTAGAATTCACCAGAACTATAATAAAGCCCAATCAATATTTAAACATAAGGTCGTCTAATATCAAGGTGCAAGTTGAGAACGCAGAAACGCTGAACTCGCTGGCACAATTTGAAGTTCGCCCGCTGGCGGGCGAAAAGTGGATTACACTTGCGGCGCTCTCTCGAGGTCGGTAGGCTAAATTATGGAAGTTATTCGCCCTCGGCATGCCTGGGCAGGCAAATTCCATCCACGAGAGCATTGAGGAAGTGAATCGTCTTCTTATTGATAGCCGAATCGTTCAACTTTACAAGGTGATAATTTCATATCGCGATGATGAGGAGGATCCCGAGATAGCTGATTTTGCCCGGCGATTCTCAAAAAGTATTCGATTTGGGTGCAATGGAAAGATTGAGGTCGCATCTCATCCTAAATAGAAGTCTTCGCGTGGCATAAATAGTTCACAGGGCGAGACCAAGTTGTAAGTCCTGCTTAGACTCCAGAACGTTGAGAACGAAATTGTTATTTACAAGCAAGAATCGGGTTCTTGCGTTCTACTGCCAACAGTGCAAAGCGTATGCCGGAGCATTTTGCGTGCTCTTGCTCAAAATGGCGTTCGGGAAAGTCTTCAGTTGAACCCTTTCACGCCTACCGGGACTAAGAACAAACGTTTGGTAAACATTCGAGTTGTTTCAGAACAAACCAACAAACCTGTACGACTAGCCCTCGTTTTTGTTGAAATACAGAATCTCAAAAACCCTGTGATTGTGACAACCTTGGCAAACCAAATCGTCCCAACATTGACGATCGGATCTCGATTAGTCACTGTTTGGCGGCAATTGCAAAGAAACAAGAAACTTGAAATGGTGCGAGTCACCGCAGTCAAATTCGTGTCTGAAACAACTCTTATCGCTCTGCGCTACGCCTTGAGCACGTACAGTCGAGATTTAAAGTTTGTGCGTTGGGTAAAAGCTCGAACATTGGTGAAGTGGGTCATGCGTCGTCGATACCATTCGATCAAAGAGAAGATCTTGGCGACTGTGGATGAACGTGAGCGATCTCGGTCATTCTCACGCAGTGGACCGTTGCGACTTCAAAAACTACTTCGAGCCAAGTTGAATTTGTCTGAGAGTGAAAAGGATTTGTTTGCTGATATCGCTGGTCACGGCTGTGCAGAGCCTTATCTACTTACAGAGGGGGAGCGCCAAGCGAGGGTAGCACACCTATGCGAATCGCAACCTGTTGAGCAGTCCTTTCCACAAAATGGAGCAATACGTGCACATGCCTCGTCAACGCATCAAAGTATGAATACTGCGGCTACGAAGGTTCAAAATCGATTCTTTAGAACGGATGATGATGGTATTGCTTCTTGTTCACTACCCACTGGCTCTTATTCACTCTACGTTTACCACCCAGACTCTTTGAGTGGAAGTCATTTGCCATGATTTTGCCGTCTACCAATTCTTCTGGCCTGTTTGGAACTTCAATTTCGTCGTTAGCACCTCAGCAGATCATCATTCCCTTAGAGTCGTTCAAGTGGACATTTGAGATTCAATTGGTTGATTCCTACCATCAGCAAACACAATGAAAGGTGCAAGGTGTCTCGCTTCAGATTACAAACAAATGCAGCTCTGAGCAGAACATTTTGTGGACTGATTCAAATGGGCCTGCACGATGGGATTTTCGGAAAAGGACTGTATTCAATCGTCGCAGCTACGCAGAAAAGTTGTATTCTGTATTCTGGCTCGAAGAATGTTGTCGTAAATGGTGATCGATATAGCCCTACATCTACAGTCAATATTCCCGTGCTGATCGGAAAAGCGACCATCGAAGTCGTGCTAGCATGCACTTCGGGAATCGAGATGTGTGAAACTCGTTCCGCAAGGATCAGTCTATCCAGCTGTGATCCCACTAGTGGACTGACAGACGGTAGCAGTTTCAATGGCTGTTCCAAGCCCATCTCGCATACCATGGTTTTTGGAAGCTCGAAGTTACTTCAGTTGCGCATGGGTGTGTACACATTGAAGGTGATCTCGACAGGGTGGTGTCCTGGGACGATAACTTGACTGTTACTTGGAACATGACCAGCTGTCTGCGCCAGGGAATCTCAAAATTGCATGTTGATATTAATTCAATAGCAATCTGTGAGAGCATTCATAGCGCAATTAATTGCGTCCATTCTGACCCATTTCCAGGCGAATAGGCTCCACTGTGTAAACATCCCAGAGATCTCTGTTGTAGGACAAAGACATTACCATTTCTAGTGTGGCTGGTTCCATTCGCTTGCGTAGGTCTGTAAGCACGAGCTTGGCCGCCGAGAAAAACCGCTCACACTCGTTCGAGGTGGGTGGGACGTAGAGAACGTCCTGGTAGCGCTTGAACGCGTCGCGAACAATCGAGAAGTTGTCGCTCGTCTCAGCCGCTGTGTCGCTGGCTTGGTCGGTCAGACGGAAGGCAGCACAGGCGGCGCGCTCAAAGCTTGCCAGATTCTCGCTCCACTGTAGCTTCACGATTCCAGCCTCGAGGTCTGGATAGTTCACGATCGCAGCGGTGCTTGAGAGCCGCGGTTCCAGAACAGGGTAGGTTTGGACGACACGATCGAAAAGGCGTCGCACAGCAGACATCGTGAGAGTGCGATTCTGTAGAGTCTTGCTAACCGACTCCATCTCCTCCATGTCCTTGCGTAGCATGAAGACTCGCTCATTCTCTCGCCGATTCAGAAGGTATGAGTCCAGGTCGTGCTCAGCAATCGTACCATGGTCAAGCCCGCGTAGGCGTGGCTCGAGCTCGCAGTATCGCTTGACCATGGCATAGGAGCTCGACCAGCGACTGACGTTGCGCAGCACTGGTGCCAGAGGGGAGATCTTGCGCATCATGGCGCGGGCCTTCACAGTGCTTAGCCGACGTGTCAGCGCGTGGACACGGGCAAGTAGTGGTTCGTCAGGGGCCAGAAAGTCCTGCACAGCCAGGTTGAACCTGTGGCTTGCGCATCCGACCACCGGAATAGCGCCCTCATGTCGGCCGATGTACTGATTTACCGAGCAGTTATCGTCCACCATAAAGAGAACCGACTTCCACGGCTTCTCATAGCGGGATAACGTGTCCGAAATCAGATCGAACATGCTCTGCGCACTGAGATCTTTTTCCTCGTCGAACGGTGAGAAGGCGAGCAGGACGTAGCGTCGCGAATGACAGGCGATGCCATTGAAGTAGTCGTCAGTACGAGTACCGTGGCTATCAGTACGGGAGCCAGGGGTGGCGAACACCGCAAAAATAGCCACGTAGTGACGACCGCCGTGGGTCCATCCAACGAGGACAATACCAAACGTCTCAGGCAGTAGCCGAGTAATAACCGCGTCCACACGGTCATGGATCTTGGAGATGTAGGACACCAGGGTGTTTTCACTCACGCTCCCCATGCGGGCGTTCTGGCGGGCCAGATGACGCTCACAGAAGCTAAACGGCAGCTTTTCCACAACGATTCACTCGATCCAGCGGAAGAGGTCCGTCGCACGTTGGTCGACAAGGCGGAGTTGGAGGGGATTTTGCTCACGGAGCATCGCCTGGGCTTGAGCCTCGTAGTCGCCGTGGAAGCGACGCAGATGGTTCATGAGGTTTGTGAACCCGTTGGAGCTACGGTACTCACGGCTGCACGTGTTGCAGGTGAACTGCCCTGCAGCCTCGCGGAACAAGAGGGAGCAGACGACACGGTTGGCGAGAGGCATGGTGATGAGGGGGAGGTGGGCTTGAGCGTTGGTGGCAGGAGCCGAGTGAGTGTGGTAATGCAGAAAGCAAAGTGACGGGCATGAAGCTCGTAAGGCGGGACTGCGGACTCCAGGTTCGGCTCCCAACGAATGCTTCAGGTGCAATGTCGAGCGTAAACCAGTCAAGCGTGAATCGTAAAATTCACATACGAATTGCAAAAAATGGGAAAATGAATTGAGAGGGGTCCGTTCATTATGGAATTTAAAAATGGCATTAATTTTTCCAGTAATGACGGAGTACGATTCCCTGCTCTGCGCTGCCGTACGTTGGTTGTACTAAGCCCACAAGTTGTGGAGAAAGATTTATACCGTATTGTCTTTTCATACATTAGCACGAAGTGCATTGACTCGATCCTTGATGTTCTCGAGAACAGTGTATGTGACATCCGCCTCATTTTTGTGAGAGGTTTAATCTAGTGATATTCTTACTGTATGCTTCTATTTACTATGCAGGGTGAAACATTAAGTTATTGGCGAAATCAACGGATGACGAACAGAGTTGATGCTGGATTTCACGGAGTGTTTACTGTGGCCGACTGCGAGTACCATATCCATACGCTTCGATGTCGAAAAGGTGCTACGCATCACTCATACGAAAGAAAAAGCGGGGAAAGGGTGGACGTTGAAGGCTGATGCGTGTTTTTTTTACGTGTGATACCACAGGGTCTTCATACCAGTTGAAGGTTGCATGCCACAACAACGCACTTCTTGATGTTGGTAGTATGATGCCACGGATTCAAATTTACACGTCTCAAGGATTGATTTATGATGAGATACAGAACGACAACGCTCGATGGAAACGAGAGTTTTATTGGTATCCGTGCTGTTGGGATTCAGAAGGAACGCTTCACAAGTTCGATGCATGCAGTAGCGGAACTATTCGCGCTGCCAAAAATACCGAGTGACGGAAGAAGTTATCGCTGATTACTCCATGGTCGGCATATGAACGATCTCCTCGTTTCTACCAAGCACGTGTAAGACCGTTTGACAAGCCGTCACGAGCTCGGAGATGTCATCCTGGCGAGCATTTCTCGAGAGTGTGCTCACCGTAGTGTGAACCGCTGCAATGTCGATTGTGCCACGTAAGGTGTCGTCGCGTAGTAGACTGGCAAAAATCTCGAGCACGAGGAGGACAGCATCCATGTCTTCCTCGTAAACTGGCCATGCGACAAGAATTTCGTGCACGATGTGGCCCAATAGCTCGGGGCTAGACATACATTTGGCTGCAACAAATTTCTGCAATCGGTCGCTTGCTTGTATGATGTTGTACAGTATGCTCAGCTCTCTGGCACGATACGACTCAACACCTTCTAATAGGGTATTAATCATTTCGTCCACCCATGCATGCTCAACAAGCTATACCAGTAATCGTCATGATTAGTGGTGATTCTGGTGGCATGAAAGTAAAAGAATCGACCATGAATAAAATGGACGTACCGAAAACGAGTCATCAAGCGAGGAACTTATGAGGATACACGCGATCGCGACCAACTTGTTTTTCTGCGTTTTCTTCCCCTTGGCACCCATTAGTGGAACCACTAGATCATCAGCGAACCCAGCGATACTTCCTCCAGCAGCGATTGCCATCCGGGTCACCCCAGCAACTATTCGACTGGAAGCCGTCTGCTCAAAGGTGCACAAAATTTATAAACTGAGTAGGCGGTAGCCACCTTGTCGGGAGCAGGTATAGACTTAGGATGAAAGTCTTACCTTTGAGTAACGGTCAAGTTGTTTCAGGGCTCGTTGGAGAGGCTGGATTGCTCGCTCCACTGCCATCCGATACTCATCATCGTTAACCTCGGGGCGTGTGGCGAAGATTATGTCGGCGAAGATACGAGGATCCGCCAACTTCTCGACAACACTTTCCAGAAAGTCAGCCTGATGCTCACGATCAAGGTAACTGCAACCGTGCTGGTGAACCCAGAGGACGAAAACTTCTGCGAGGGCATCCCGGATCGACGAGCACGTAGCTTTGATGGAGCGCAATTCTGCTTTGTCAACATTTAACGTTTTGAGGGCAGCCTAAAGACAACCAAAAACAACTTGTAAGCCGCTTCACACAATACGAAGCGTCGATGCTCAAATATCATATTCGCCATACAAATAAACAAACCTGGAGCTGAGGCATGATATTCTTCAGCGTGAAGTACATTCTCTGCATCAGAGGTTCCGGAAACGAGATTCCTCGAAGCCCAATATCACGAAGGCTCTCGATGCTAGCCCGGCAAAATGAAAAATCAGCGAGCTGCACGAAATTTAATTCTCCAAGCCTGGTTATATAAGCAGCAGTCGATGCAAAGGTACAGTATTGTTAGATCCAACCCACTTTCGTTCACTGATGGGTACCAACCAACCTAGTGACAATTTCTGCTACAATCGAATGGATTTCGTCCGTGTGGCAACCCCCCATTTGCATTGTGTGGCACAATGATGGGACCACAGTCGCAGCAGCTACTCGTCGACCTTCATGGCTCAACCAAGAAACGACAATCTCGCAGGTGCGGGCGAGGTCTATAGATGCTGCAAGCACAATAGATGGTTGTGGCTTCTCATCGTCACGTTGCATGAAATGAATATTCTCGTTTGCGTGGGACGAGTCCTTCGATTCCTCGACAGCAAAATCTGGCTGTGGAAGTATCTCAAATGCCGTGGATATTGGAACTGGAAGCTTTATCTCGAGCAACACCGCAATCGTTGTGGTGAGCTCGGTAATAACGCTCTCGCTGATGTTTGCTTCATCCGGTGAAATTGCGAAGGCATCCATCAACGCAAAAAGTATAGGCACCACCTGAGGGAGGAAATAAATATGAGCGTCGTATCAGATGTGCGGAGGATAGGAAGTGGCAATGGCTCACAGCCTACGAAGCAGCTCTGCAATACCTCATTCATGATCACTTCGTGCGCATTGGGATGCGACTGCATTGCCACCGTTAGTTGCTCACATGCCGGGCGAAATAAGTAGTTGATTCTCGAGACCTTCTCCTGCTTGTCGGTCTCCACCTCATGGCCGTCAAAAAGTGCAAATAGCCACCGTAAATTCGCTGTGACATCGGCATCGTCAATATGCTCGTTAAAGGTCTCCAGCAAGCGCGTGCAGCCCATAAGTGACACCATCTGAGCACGAATAAACCAGGATTACTACAGTCAGTCGACGAGGCCGGTCACCCAAGCACAACAACAGTACAATTCCGCACCTTGAGTCCTAACATGGCCATGGTCCATCGCGGATAGCGCAACACTCTCTGGAAGGCAGCATGGAATTTGCCCAGTACGGGTATAATTGCATCTCGCTCCGTCACATAGCGGATGGTCTAGGCATGTATGATAACGAGGATGTTAGATAGAAATCCACTCCACTACTGCACCTATCCTGCAGCTCAATATGAATAGCGACCTCACCAGCGATGAAGCCGAGATCAGCGAGCCGAGTTCGAGTTCCGCTTCATGTTCAAGGAGTAAAACATCTGCCCCATGGATCGGAAGATAATCTGCAATTGCAGACTCGAGCTCCGCAAGAAGCTGCTCCACAAAGGTTGTCGACGCCTCTAGGCCAATGGATGTGGAATGGACGCGTTCCTGTACAAATGCTACAAGGGTGGATATGAGGAGTTGCTGTGATTGACGCTATTTGTAGCTATTAAAGATAGAAACTCCGGCAGGAAAGACCTACCAGCAATTCCTTGCCCGCGCGTCTGCAGTAGCTGCTGTGCTAGAACGCCCGTCGAATGGGGATCATCGCTGTCATTCGTGCGCATCATGATGTTCACCTCTTCCATTCCACCAACGTTGCGCCGCGGACTTCGTGTATACCGTATTACCTCTGTTATATGATATTGAGTTGCAACCGTTCAATTCCCCAATTGATTGGCTGGAAGCTCGAGCGAATGTAATTTTCGAAAGGGGATCACGAGCAAGTGGATCATTGGCGGAAATCACTCAAGGAAAAAGAATCCAGCGAATCATGAGTTAGGTTTCGGGTGCCACGTGGATCAGGCAGATGGTTCGGCCGTCATGCATGTATCCAGCGTCACATTGTGCTGATATGGCCAACACTCAGCACTGATTGATCAGCAGCGCCCACGTATTCTCCGGAGTCTGGAGAATACGTGGGCGTGACGCCTAGCGCCACGGACTGCCACATTGCAATCCGGGTAGGATCCAGCAGCAGCACCACCACCACCGTCATCACCATCGCCACCACCACCCGCAACAGGGCAGCTAACGTCGCGGCGTGAGCAGGATGACCACCATGCATGGCGACCACGTGGATGTGCCCCAGCCCGTCAAGGCCATCGCTGCCAGGGCGGGCATCGCCGAGGTCAGCGCCGACTCAAGCTCGCCCACGGGATCGGCCGACACGCGCCCGTTCGATGGAGCCGTGGCCGTCGCCGCGGTCGCCGTCGCGGTCGCTGCGCCAGAGCTCGCGGATGACGACGAGGCCCAGGCAGGTGACCCTCTTGGACAGGATGCCACCAGTGTGCGGCACCTAACTGAGCTCCACGAAGGCGAGCGAGAGGTAGATGAGAAACCCACGCCCTCAACCAATGCGTCGAGCGTTGCTCCACTGTCTTCGTCGTCTACCATCGAATCATTTGACGGCGACGCTGAGGTGTCGCTGGCCAAGCGCCGCCGCCTCTCCGACGACATGGCTTCCGTCGATGACACATCAAGATCGTCCCCACCGATGACGGTGGAAGCGCCGGCGGCAACCTCGCCGCTCTTCCTGGAGAAGACGTACGAGTTGCTGGACACGTGTGCACCGGCGCTGGCGGCGTGGTCCGCGACCGGCGACAGCTTTGTGGTCAAGAACCCCACGATCTTTGCCGAGCAGGTCATTCCCGTCTACTTCAAGCACAAGAACTTTAGCTCGTTCGTCCGCCAGCTGAACTTCTACGGCTTCCGCAAGGTGCGCGTCGTGTCATCAGCGGCCACGGGCGGCGTGGACCCCAAGGACTGGTGGGAGTTCCGTCACGACAAGTTTCTTTGTGGCCGACGTGATCTGCTGTGCGAGATCAAGCGGCGGCCAATGGCGTTGGCTAGTGCGACACCAGCGTCAGCATCGCCGGACGGATCACCCACCGAGTCGGGCAGCGCTGCTCCTACCAATGATCTATCGCGCGGGCTTATCGATCGCGACGAGGTCGATGAGCTGCGCGCTGAAGTGTCCTCGCTTCGCGACCAGATCCAGCAGCTCAACAAGCACATGCTTGGCGTCATGCAGATCATCATGTCCCGGGATCAGTCTCTAGCAGCGGCACCACCTGTCATGACTTCGCAGCCGCCGTTCCCAGCTCAGCATGCTCTCACTGGAGTGGCTGGCCTACCGCATCAGTACATGCCTCAGACCATGCATGTCCCCAACTACCTCCATGCGCTGACGTTGCCCCCTCCTGGATTGAGTGCACCCACCACAGAGTCCTCGATGGATTCTCGCAGCACGCTGCGTAGATCAAGATCAAGCTCAAAGAAGCGGGAAAAGCCCTCTGGGAGCTCGAAGTTGTCGTCCTCCTCGTCGACCTCCACATCTTCGACATCAACTAGCGCACCAGGAAGCGATGCAGTTAGCTCTACCGCCGCGGCTGCTGCAACAGCCATGGCCATGGCCATGGCCAGTAGTGGATATGGGCTGCGACCTATGCCGTCTATGGTGGGAACCAATACTCCATTGCCAAACTACCTTCACCATGGGATGGCGACCAGCACCACCAGCAGTGGTTTGACTGGTAGTGCATCCGCGGGAGCGCGCATTGACTGGGAGGCGTACCATCGACAGCAATTTGAGTACCACCAGCGTTTGCTGCATCCGGTGGGGACGATGGTGGGTGGTGCGAGTACGGGCCACGAAGGACGACTGGCGTCACGAAAATTGTCCACGCAATCCTCGTCACGCCGTTCGCGGACTACCTCGTCCAGCAGCGCGAAGAACAACAGCACCAAAGGAACCAGTGGCACCAGCACCACCAACATCCCATCAACCATATCGACGCCCGCGGTAACGGGGCTCAAGCGTCCACGCAACCAGGCACGCACCAAACCGCCAGTGTCCATCGCGTCCGCTGCCACTGCCGACTCCAAGGCTTCCACCTCGACTGCCGTGCTGACAGCTACTTCAGCTTCTGCGACCACTTCCATCTCCCACCTCGCTGCGCTTCAGTCCACCGCTGAGCTTAACAGTGCGGGGGATGCCGTTCGGCAACTGAGCCGCATGGTGACTCAGATTCGCGGTGAGTTGCTGCTGGGCATCATTGCGCGCATCCTCGAGTTTGTCAAGACACAACCGGCGAACGAGACGACCGTGAGCGCGCCTGCCGTGGATGCCGTCGCCGATGCCGTGGGCAGCGATATCCAGCAGCGACTCGTGCAGATCAATGCCGCGGAGGCGTCGACGCTGGACCGATCGGATGCCAGCGGCGATATGCCCTCCGAAACGGCGCTCATGTATCGCGTGGAGATCCTGAAGTTTGTATCCAAGGAACTGCCACGCGCCGTGGTTGAGTCAGTTGAGAAGCGGTTGCCTCTGCCGGTGAAGAAGGCACTAAATCGCTCCCTTCTCGCACTCTTGGTGCAGAAGGCTCAGGGTGCGCTTGAGCACCAGATGAGGCTCGAGACATCAGCTTCGTCGCCGAGCGCGAGCAATGGCAGCGACGCCGGTGCTGCGCCCCCCACCCACTGGTGAGCAACTGTTTTTACTCGCTGGAATTGTCAATGGTGGTGTCTATTACCTGGAAGGCACGTATAATCAATCTATTACTCATTGTAAGCAAATACAATAGCATTTATCCTCCTCCTTCGAGATCACCTCCCTACTGCTCCAGGGCACTATACTACACGTACTGCAGTCAGTCGTGTCGTTTACCGTCCACGAGCAGAACCCGTAGGAGTTCGTCATCTTGGCACGCTCGCTGAAGCGTGGATCGGCTCACGGTGGCGCAAAACTCGAGCCGCCGTGACCGCCCGCCCTGGCGTTGCTTGATGAGCGCGTAGCAGTCGAGGACGCCAATATGCTGCAGTAGCTCCTCCGGTCGAAAGCGCGGGATCCACGCCAGTTCACTGTGCTGCTGGGACAGCGCCACTAGCTCGACACGAAGAGCGTCAACGTGCGTGAACGCGTCAGAGGCATCCCCCGGAGCGAGGGCAGCGATCACGAGGAGGACAAGCTTGGGCAGGCGCGGTAGCCGCTCGATTTGCTGCATGACGCTGCCTGTGGAGGTGAGCGCGCTCTGCGAACAACGCAGCACATCCCGAAGCGATAGCTTGAGCGGGGCGCGTATGCACTGCGGGGAAGCAGACGTAGCAGTAGTCGTAGCCGCTTCCTGCGCCAGACACGAGCGGGCGCATTGCTGCAGCAGGCCGATAGCGCGGCGTGCGTCTCCATCGCGAGCAGCGATCTTACGGGCCACTAGTTCGAGCGCGCGCGAGTCCACGACATCATGCAATGCTGGACGCGAGGTTGAGGTGGCCATTGCCGACGACGAGTTGCTGCCCATGGCGGCGTCCACGTAGTTGCGCAGAATGGCTGCGAGTTGGTCATGGTCATAGCTTGGGAAAAGCAGCACGCGTCCGCCGTCAAGTGCCTCGAGCGTGGGAAGCAGATCCATGCCGTTGAGTAGTCCAAGCACGCGCACACGCGAGTGCGGCAGGTGTGCCCATCGCACCAAGAAGCGCAACAACAACTGCACATGCGCACGCAGCGCCACCGGTAGTCGTAGAAGATTGTCCAGTTCGTCCAGGACGAGCACGGTAATTTTCGCAGAGGAGAAAGAGGATGATGATGATGATGCCCGACGCGCGCGCTGCAGGAATGCGTCCAGTGCCGAGGCGTCGAGTACAGGCAACCTGCAGCTCGAGTGTGCGCGTAGCTGGACGCCCACTGCGGCCAGCAGTGCACGTGGGTCCCGGAAGGTGCTGCAATTGACGCGCACCATGCGCGACGCCTCACTACCGTCCGCAGCTGCAGTAGAGGCCGCGGCCGCGACGCATGACGTCTTCCCCGTACCGGGTGGTCCGATGAGGAAAAGCGCGCGTGGCTCAGGGCTATCTGGCGACGCCTGGGCCTTCTCGCCGAGGAATACGCGACGTAGTTGAGTACGCTGCTCGAGGCGGCCCACGACAGCCACGGTCGGTGCCGACGTTGACACGGCGATGCCGCTGCAGATACGCTGCAGCACCGCCTCGGGTGTCATCGTGACGGATTCCTCTTGTGTTACAGCTTCCTCGGTAGCCTTCTCATCCTCGATCCGCTTGTCGGCGCCTTGGTCTGAGGTGGAGTATGCGAGTGCGCGGCGAGTCGCGAGTATCATCGTTTTACTCTCGCACGACGTCTTCTTCGGTGTCGACGGGCGGCCTCGCTTCCTGGCCGACCGTGTAGCGGGTGAGATGTTGACACGGCCGCTCTCGGAGACGTTGGAGTGGGCACTAGCGCGCTTGCGCTTGCGTACGGGTGTCTCCAGCGCGGGGGTATCCTTGGCTTCCGTGACATCTTGCGCAGCTCTTGGTGGGGGCGTCGTGGCGGCGCGGTGCTGCGCCGTGGCATCTTGCCATGCCTGGATCTGTGCGCGGGTTCGCATCGTTCGATGGGATATATTGGATGGACGGATGGATTGATACTGACGAGGGAGGGGTGGGGAGGCAGCGCGCCACGGGATTGACACGCCAACGATTTGCGCGGGGAATTGCGCCTGCCCGCCGAATCGAGACGCAATTTCCACCAATCAGAGGCCGATATTAACCCCATTGCTCGCTTGGAGCGACGCGTCAGTAGAACGAGGGAGTTAACAAGCACAGCGTGATTGCTCGCCCTGATCGTCCTCGGCTTAATTGCTGGCTTGGTGTCGGCGCTTGGAGCGATGAGTTGGCAAATGAAGCGGATCTATGGTGACTGATGGTTCATTAATGCATACTATGTTCGTTGTTCTAGTTTACTCCAACTTCGATCGTCTAAGTCTAATGGATGGGTGTGTGATGATCATAACTTGAGGCAATAGACGCACCCAGAGTGGGGAGCTGCGTCAGCGGCATGGTTTGCATCGCATGGTGTGTCGCCTACGATTGCGCGAAGGTGCTGAACCCGAGATGTGAGCAGCGGATGAGACGTATCGCCAAGGTAGTTGCCTTGTTCAGTGATCATGCGCGTGTTGAGAAGGGAGCGCAGCTCGCAGTTACGAGACAACTTGCGCTCAAAGCAGCAAATGCCGCCAGCAGCAAACCCACTTTCCGCAGCAACATGGTCCGCTTCATGCTCAATGCGCCAGGAGAGCAGCATATTGGTGCCAACAAGACCCAGCACCCCGACCACGGAGGCGACCACCTTGTTTGGGATCTTCTTGACGGCGTAACAGCTTGCAAGCAGGGTCAGGGGCAGCGCTGTCCCCGATATGATCGAGTGGTTGCGTGCGATGTGAGCGCTCTCGTGAGCCAGTACGAAGTTGATCTCGTCCTTGGTCGGGATGTCGTCGTACTTCTCCCGCATCTCCGGTGTTGCGTAAAAGGCTTCGTACAGCTCCACGGGGAGCACGATACAGGCTCCTCGAGAACCGATTGTCGCATTCGACCCTACCGAGGCGCCTGCCGTCTCTTCACCGACACGAACCGAGAGGTTCTCTGGGTTCTTGACACCAATGCGCTCCGCAATGCTGCGCACGTTGATCGCGAATGCGTCTCGACGCTCGAGAGCCACCGAGTCGGTACCCTGCGCAAGCCGCAGCGAGAAATCACTGGTCGGTTCGGCCAGCGGGTAGTGAGACAATGCGCACATGGTGAGGGCCGAGGCGCCAATAAATCGTCGGGTAAACGCAGCAGTGGAGATCATGGCGATCACTTTCTTTTTGACAAGTGCCCATGTTGGACCCGCACCGGGATTCGAGGCGTGAGCCATCACTGCTGGCTGTAGGCGATCACGGGTGTCAAGCCGCAAACAGCGCTTGTCTCTCTCGCGCGCAGCGGCGCTTGTCTCTAGCGTCAAGCCATTGATCGGTAGTTTCACGACGGTCAGTACAACTGCACAGTACTTGCAAGGTATCAGATAAAGGATTACCGCACAATCAATTTTGCGTGGGATTGCTGCTGTTTGAAACAAGGCAATCGAATTGACACCCACCTTCACGTTTCTATAGCGGGCCGTGCTGGAGACACGAAATGCTCACTTCGATGGGCAACAATTCTGTATTGGTCAAATCACCGCGTTACTATGTAGCACGTGAACCCACCTGCCCTTGAGTTAACTTGGTACGAGTCTCGAAGTGCTGAGCCTGGACTCGTCGCCACCGAACACGAACGACCACCCACACCCACCCACGACTGCAATGCCACCAGGTGCCCGATCAGCGAGTCGAGCTGCAGCGAGGAGTTATCCGATATGGGCTTCGTTCACGGGGCACGCGCAAATAGAAGGATGCCCCACCAAGTGACCATGCGTGTCCAGCCACTGACGTCAGACATTCACTCCTTTAACAACGTCACGAAATACCTCTGAATTTTGATGATATTATTTTGGGTTTGTCAATGGCCGCAATTGGGCAAACGAATTCTGGGTTGAAGACTACATGCCACTGCAAAAAAAGAAATTGCAATGGCATGATGACATTGATGCTCGGACACCAGAGACCAACCCGATCGAGGAACGATGGCCGTGACAGTTCACGACTCCACTTCAACATGGATGCACCAAACGTAGAGACTTGCTTGTGGCGTAACCTCCAGATCCAAACAACCTATGAGCAACCAGGCCAGTTCATTGGTCCAGTAGACGTCAATATGCAGATAAGAAAAACGTTGGGGGCGACAGTGGGGTTGTGATTCTGTGTCATCGAAGGCCATCTCCATCACAATGCAGAGGCGGCAATGACGGAGTTCTCGAGGCTACCAATGCGCTCGATGGTAATCGTCATGTGATCACCTGGTGCCACGTAGACCGGTGGGCTCCGCGTAAAGCCGACACCCTGTGCACACACGATATCAATCAGAACCATACCCGATAGATACAGGGCCCATTAGCGTATCATTCATCGTCTACAGTCAGATTCAGCCACGACGGCGGCCAGTGCGACACTGAAGCAACACGAAATTGCGTACCTCAGGCGTGCCCGTCAGAATGAGTGTACCGCGTGGCAGGGTCATATCCTGCGAGAGTTGGCTGATCAGTTGTGCCACCGAGAAGATCATGTCGCCAGTCGACGACTTTTGCATGCATTTTCCATTCAAGTAGGTCGCGATTTCGAGCGCCTGTGGGTCCTGAATCTCCTCGGGCGTGACCAAAACAGGGCCGAGCGGGCAGAACGTATCGAAACTCTTGGCGCGGCACCACTGGCCCCCTCCGCTCTTCCCCTGCCATCGCCGTGCTGAGATGTCGTTTGCGCACGTGTATCCACCCACATACTTGAGTGCATCCTCCACGCTCACGTTCTTGCACGTTTTCTTCAGCACCACGGCGAGCTCGCACTCATAGTCCACCTCGGGCGGACTCGCAGCAATGCGCGGGATCACCACAGGCTCGTTAGGGTGCTGCAGCGTATTCAAGCCCTTGGTGAACAGCACGGGGAACTGTGGCTCGGGCATGTTGGTCTCCTTGGCATGCTTGCGGTAGTTGAGTCCGATGCCGAGGATCTGCGTCGGCACGACGGGTGCGAGCAGCTTCTTGATCGTCGCCGTCTTCCCCGTGAACTTGAGATTGCCCAGTGGGTCGTCATTCTCCACCAGGCGAGCGGTCTTGCTGCCCAGCGCGATGCGCTCACCGCAGCGCGTGGAGCCAGCCTCGTCCACAAAGCGCACCACTCTCGTCGCGCGAGTCGTCGCGGACGTAGACGTAGACGGAGATGCGCTCATGGTCCTTGCGAAATGCTTCCCCGCAGTCGCTGGACGCAGGGTGCGGTGCAGAATCCCCACGCCAAGTGCCGTCGTTGGCCACATTTCCGCCAGTGTTTTGGGAATCCAAGCACAAAAGAGGGCCACGCCCAAACCAATCTACTCGTTTTACGTATATTCCCGTGAGGTTGCCGCGGGGTACCGGAAAACCCGATCTCCCCAGGCTGCATGTGCGATGTGGTCCACATCGCTCTTAACAGCAATCGCGTGGTGACTGCAACTTACTGTTATGGAGATCTAGGTCGAACCAATCCGAGTAGCGCGTTGCGTCGAGCCCGCCCACGACACCAATGTCCGCCTGCTATTCGAGAACCTCGCCAGTGTTGATCGAATCGGATGCGGTGATCTATCGTTTCCCGAGCAGGATTCCTTGCTTCCAGTCACCCGTGGTCCATCATCCCAATAACACCCACCGGCACCCATCTGCGCACTTCCACGATCATCCCCTGTTTCCGGATATCTCTGCGCATTTGAATCGATGATACCCACTAACACAGGTAATTCAGGTTCCGCCACACTACAAAGCGCACAGTGCAGCTTTTCGGCACGGCGACCCCTGCAACAACGACCGAACCCACGGGGGTACGACCGCCCTGCATTACGCCGCCTGCATCACACTGTCTGCGCTACGTTGCCTGACGCACAACGCCCTTGATTGTTTCGGTCTCGGGCTGATACTGCTGCACCCAGAAGAGCGCTGTGCGGAAGGTGCGACCTGTGCCCAGAGTGAGAGATACGCCGTCGGTGGTCAAGCGAAGAAACCACGTGATCATGAGCGGCAACGTTGCGCGCAAGTGCACGTGCCTCGTGGACACGGAGTCGGACTCGGAGGAAGATACGCCAGTTCCAACGCCTACTTCGTCAACGACAGTGACGACGATGGCGGGTTCAATGGGTGAAGCGCGTGGTGCGCCTGCAGCAGCTGACAGGCCTGCGACTGCAGCGACGAATGCAGACTCGGGCGAGTTGTATCGCACCATATCCGGGTACAGGGACTCGATCTCTACATCCACGGCGCTGCATAATTCAGAGGCTCTGCGTCAGGCCCACGTGCTTCAGAACGTGTTCTGCGCGTGTTATGATGTGGAGACCGTCGTGGCGCAGGTGCAACGCCGCGAGCGCATGTTTTCACCCGTCCAGGTGATGCTGCTTCGGCGAGATAGCATCGCCACGGTGTTTCGGTACGCTACGTCACTCCCAGATACGTCAGAGGAGCGGAAGCTGTTTCATCATCGCCATCCTCAGCGGCTCGGAGGTGGGTTGGCCCGAAGTGGGAGTGGCTCTGGTCGTAGCGGCAGCAACAGTCGCTTCAGCCGATCCAGCAGCAGCAATAGTAATAGAAGTAGCAGCATGAGCAGCCACTCTGTCGAGGATGACGCGCACACGAGCAACAGAGACCCAGAGCGATATCGACGAGCGTTTGTGGCGACGGAGATCATTCTGAAGTTTTATCTAAAGGCCATGGCGTGGCACGGGAACCCCAAGACACCTCCACCTACTGATTCGCTGAACGAGCAGATGCCCCGCCAAGCTTCATTCTCCATGCATTTGGCTCGCCCCTTGCAGACCTCGCATTCCGCCAAGGTTCACCGGCGGTATAGTGCAGATGCGTCAGCGCTTTCTCCAACGCACCGACCGTTGGTATCGTATGGGATGACCGGTAAAGGGAAGAATGGGAGCAAAGGCAAGCAGTCTCAGCTTCCGTACTCGGGTATGAACCAGAATGATGTCGGCCACGGAAGTGTTCAACTTCTTGGCGTGGATGCCATTGACGATGTGGAGATTCGCGGGTATGTGCTCCGTCTCGAGGACCTCACCGAGAAGGAATGGACAGACGTCTTTGGAGAGCTCTTTCGGTTTTTGTGGATAGGTGATGAACGGTACGTGAAAAGTGGCAGCATGGACGTCATCGAGGAAGCAGGCGGTGAACATCGAGACGAGGCAGACAGCGCAACTGAGCCACCGACACTTGACCACATACTGGTCGCAAATCTGGCGCGGATTATCAAGTGCTTCGTGGCTTATCCTTCCGTTCATCGAATCCTAGCCGGTATTCCTAGCCCCAACGCCGACAGCAAGGAAACGCAGTCGTACACATCATGGTCGTCGCTTATCTCACAGCTGGCATTGTATACCTACTACCCCGATATAGTGTCTCTGCTTCATGGCCTCATTCATCTTGCGCAGCGTCGGCAATATGACGTGGAGCAACTTGTGAACAAGATCGTTTTTCAGTTATCGTCGGTGGTGTTGCCGCATGGTGTTGAAACAAATAACCATTTCCAGCAACAACGCCATCTGCAGAACCTCTTCCACGTCAAACGACCTCGGATCCATGAACTGCTCACAGGGTGCACTGAAATTCTCACGAAGATTCTATCACAACAGTTTCCAAATACATTCCGGTATTACATCCAATCCAAGGTGCAGTTGGCGTCGTACGAGAGCGTGGCAGCGTTTGAACGTGAGCTCTATCCAGCCAAGATTCCACCAAGCGATCCCTCTTTGCACCTCGACATCAAAAATGCGGTGATGACAGCTCTCCTCGAAAAACCAGAAACTTTATTGCACTTGTCTAGTCTTGCACTCGCAGAGATTCGCTTCATTGACGCCTATCACGACACGACGTCTTCTTGCAGCGTCCCGGCCGTGCTCGTGATTGATGTGATCCGGTGCGCGATTGATTCTTCGTTCCAGGACCGCTCCCAGCTCGACCTTTTCGTGCCGTGTGTTCAACAGTTGCTAGATACGCTTTGCGCAGCCATCAATTTTGACCAGCACATGTCGACTATTTCCGCGTTTGCATCAAGGGATTGTTTTAGCGACAGCGACTCAGACGAGGGTGATGATGACGATGGCAGCGAGGCGCTTCGTACGGCCAATGACGAGAGCAGTAAAAATCAAAAATCTGACACTGATATTGACGACATCAACAATCAAAACGTATCGATACCCAGTGCACCAAAACGAGAAGACCAGGGGAAGCTTCCATCCCGAATCCAGCCAGTCGATGGTGATAGCTTGGGCACGAAGCTTTCGACTGGAATCATGCCCATTGTGCCTGCACCAGTAGTTATTTCGCCAACCTCAGGGCGTGAGATTGTGAACCATCGCCCACTCACTTCGACCTTGCTCATTTTGCAAGTAGTTGACTTTTTGGATGCAGTCATCCGAATGGGATTTGACTCTTTGGATAAAAAGCTTACCCGTTTGGACGCGTCTACATCCCTCATCAACCTTTTTGAGCAGTTCCCGAATGCCAACATACTTCATTCCCGATTGCTGAGACTATTCCTGAATCTTTTTGATCGCAGCACAACAGGACGCGTAAATAATCCGTTCTTGCGCAGTCTTTTTCGCCCACCGAACTCGTTACAAGAATTTATCATGAAGAAATTGCATCATAGTTCGAAGACGCACCCATATGATGCCCACCTTGCAATACTTGGGGTGAAAATCGACAAGATCTGCAGTGCACCATCCCTTCAACAGGAAATTATTCGCCAGTATTGTAGTAGCACACGAGGTTGGCCGGAATTTTGTTCATCACTGGTTGCAAGTCATTTCCAGCAAATGGATGCTCTAGATAATCTGGCTGTCCGCGTTGATGCAAATGGCGGGAGTAACCACAACACTGTTTTGGGGCGCCGATTTACAGATGGGTCAGAAGACGTGTCTCCATTGTCTCGACGCTCATCTTCATCATGTGATTTTCTACCCGGGGAGTTGCAACCCTTTCGACGATTGCCGGTGGAAAAGGAAGGATTTGGATCAGCTCAAAATCTGGCTGTGGGAACAGATGCAGTCAATCCTACCGATATGGCACGTAGCCGCAAGCAGAGCCAATATCCACAGTCCATTCTCGACATTATGAAGAATGATACTTCCACCGAATTTGCTGCTGTTGACAAGGACGGTGTTGTCCGAGGATTTGCATACCAAAAGCGCGCGAAGTGGGTCAAGGTGGAGCTAACATTTGATAAGTCAAATTGCCAGCTAATTTGTCAGGGGGTATCCATGGCTTCACCCAGTGCATCCGTCAGTGGGAGTACTCCTGCAGCAAGTTCCACTTCCTCACCTACTGGACCTCATGCAGTCAAGAAGTCGTCATCTCTGTCGACATCTAAACTGAAGCAGCTGTGGATGCAGCATAGACCACAGTGGGCGTCCCGTCCACGAAAATTTGTGGTATGTAATGCCCGTAACTGGATTGCGTTTGGGCGCACTGTGAAGCATCCAAATGTTGGGGCATTTGGTTTCCAGATCGATGTGTTCGATAGAATTCGCGAAGAGGATCAAACACTCACTTTCGTTACGCGGTCCGAGGCAACTCGCACTCAGTGGTTTGAAGCCCTCAACAACGCAGTTGGGGATGCACGGCCAATGCGAAATAGCTTTTCTGATGTGGACGAAGATGCGAATATTATGCTGGTCAGGTGTGTCGCAACGCAACGCGAGGGCAGTCATATGGTGTACCTGGCACTCCCAGACGTGCACGTACTTGGCCCAGTGATTTCATCTAATTTCTCGTTGAAATCTGAGGTTCCAGAAGATATTCCTTTCTGGGGAACTTTTCAGGGTACACATGGTGTAAGTAAGTATTGTTCACTCTTTCAGCAATGCCTCCGTGTCGTGTCGGTGCACGAGAAGTCTGTGACAGCGAGTGGGTATTCTGTCATTGTCGACTTTGATGCTACACTGCAAGCGATCGACCCGACCCCCTCGCCTCCTACACAATCGCCAGCACAAGTTCCTGTGTCTGCTGTCAAACCAATCACTCGCGAGCGGCAACATTTGGAGCTGCAGATTCCCCCGGTCGATCATGATCGAATTCGGTCCGTTACATGTTCATTCACGGATACCTACCTCATGAGCGGAAACCAAATTATCAAGATGACACGAACCATCGCAGATTCCGAGAAATTGGTCAAAATTCTGTGTGATGACGTGACGACGTAGCGGAGGAGAATCATATTCGCCAACATTGATTTTAATCATGACTCGAGTGTATTTATTACACTCCTGGACGCGGATTTCAAGATTTCAATATTAGTGATAATTACGAGTCAGCCATGCTACAATCTCCTCACGACTGAGTTCGCCATCGCCACTTGTATCGAGTTCCTGAAAAACCTTTTCGATTTGCTTCGTCGACATAGCCATTCCCAGCTCCCCACAAAGTCGCGCAAACTCATCGCGATCAATGGATCCTGTTTGATCTTTGTCAATATCTTCGAAAAATAGTTGGAATCGCTCGTCGTCGCTCTTGTCGTCTCCGTATCGCGCGCGGAGCTCCTGATAAATACGTGACATGAAGGCTGGTGGTTCCCATGTGGTCTCCCCAGTTGTGCGGTTCCAGTAGTACTACTCGATACAATGATGCACGTACGGTCAATTTGCGAATGCCAGTTTGCATCGAGCACATGTCCTACTTCTACAGCGTAATCCTCACGCACCGTGTTCCCAGCTCCGTCGTCGTATGCTTGCCAAATATCCTCTTGGTTATCCGATTTTTCTTCATCATTGCTGGAACGTGGGGTATGTGCGATATATTTCGGACGCTCCCACATGGTCTCCCCCGTACGCGTATCGACAAAATACGTGTATCCAGTCGTGGCATCGATCTGCCTGTCAAAAAGAGATTTGAGAAATTGTCGAAATTTGGTTCGCGCAATGCGCGCACGGTAGATGCGCTGCAGTTTGGCAGCAGCTTGGGCTCGCTCGGGGCCAGTAGCATTGTGGCTCGTGCGGGGGATGTCCTGCTCTACCCCACGAGGCTTGTCGTGGCGCGCTTTCAACGAGGAATGCACCTGGAAGAGCTCAGCCTCAGTCATTTGCGCCACCCAACGCGTGAGGTGCGACTTACCATTTCCTGTCTGGAACAGAACAGTAGCGACTGGCTGACGTGAACGTGTGGTACGACCCCCAGTTACCGTTGCTCGGGAAGTTGTGTCCAGCTGGGTAATCTGAAAGGAGTGTGCGATGTGGTGAGGAAGCACGTTGTCCAGGCTTGTGCCATCCAGGTAGCAGTAGCGAAGCTGCGGCTGGTGATACAATTCGCCCGGCACTTGACCCCGCAGCTGGGTATTTCCACGTAGCTTGAGGAGCGCTAGCGATCTAAGGTGCGCAAGCTCTTTAGGGAGTTTGCCGCGGAGTCCATTTTCATTGAGATCGATCGCCACGACATGGTTGTGCTTCCAGGTTACACCGTGAAGCCGAATCTGAGATTCCATTGAACCACGCAAGGCTAGGACATCCGCAGAGGATTCCTGGACTGTACGCATGAACTCTGGCCATCCAGAATCGTTCACCCATGCGTGATTTTCACCGCCCGTGGCGCGGTAAAACTTGCGCAGTGCGTCCAGCTCGAGCTGGATCGCGGAGGTGTGCTTGGCCTCGGGCGTTGAGCGACTTTTGGCTTGCGCTAGCATGCTTGTGCGTAGCCGTGGGTTGAGCTTGTGCCTCTGGCAGACCAATCGGACGTTTATCATCAGCCAAGACCATGGATATTCAATAAGCAAAGAGCAAACGGGGGTAGGCACCAACTATGCTGTAGAGTACATTGTGTATGCCTTAAATAGATAAAACGGTTGATACCCCGTGTTTGGCCTGGTTTGCCGTCTGAGTAGGAACTTGGCGCTAGACAACGCGGGTTCGACTCAGGACCACAAGACCTGATGTTATGCAAAGCATGAGCTTCTTACTTGAAGTAGAAGCGATTGATGTGGGGACAGGTTCCTCGCCAGCGACGTCATCCGAGGATACAAACTCTTGTGAGGAAGACAAGAAAGAGGAAGAAGCATCAGTACTCGATGCAGATGCTGATTCTCCACCCGTATCGCTGTTGTCTGAGCCATCTGAGGAACTGGAGAAAGATAAGGCGTTGCTTTGTACGATCTGATCGATGGCGTCGCAGATTGTGCCGCGGGTGACCAAGCTGCTGGGACTCAGCTTGGACGTCTTGTCCCCTGGGTCTGACAGATCTGAGGTGAGGATGGGTTTGTCGCCCTGTTTCCAGAGGCAGCACGGATCGCCGAGCTCATAGCCGTTCGTCTGGCCGTCTCCATCTGCGTCACCCTTGCACAACGCCAGCGTCCATTTCAAACCAGCGGCGGCAAAGGCCTTGCCAAAGTCATCCAATTCCGAGGACGTGGTGTTGATGGCTTGCTGAGTAGCGCTATTGTTCGCGGCATTGGTCAGATGACCTAACGACCGGAAGGACAATCCATTGGACACCAAGCTGGTAAACCCAGGCCTGGCCTGGATCGTTGGGAAGCGCAATACGGATGCAACTAGGAATACGACCAGGAGGAGGCATCCTGAACGGGCTGAGAGCTGTATCATGGTCTTTCTTAGCCGGAAGGCGGGGGAAAACTGGCGATGCAAAGCGTGGTAGATTGCGTTTTGAGACCCAATCAATGTCACCAAAGAAGGCGCTTGGAAGACCCAGCGTGAGGGTGGTAACGCGCAACCCGAGACACCTTTCCTGATTGGGGTGTCTTGTTCGTGCGACACTTGTTGGCCTGCAAGAATACCCGAGCGCTGCATAGCGTCACTGCAGTGGTGGGTTGGCTTCCCTCTGCCCACCAGCCAGACCTCGTACTGTACTGACGGCCCGATGGGTACAGTGCATGTTTTTCCATGCCCACCATCTAGTTTACGAGCGGAGAAACCTATCGTGGCGAGAGTCTCCAGCGGTATGCGGGAACCAGGTCAACCCACCTGGGGAGACATGCAACAAAAAAAACTCAAATACCTGGTACGTCGATTGGAATCTACCCATTCCATGTTGGTTAGGCGGAACCAGACGTGGAGAAGCGTCTGGACGTTGGCAGAAATTGTGTCGCGAAGCTCTGCGGAATGCTCTCGTGGCGGATTCATGCGCACGTCGCAGGTAGTAGACCGTCTACTCAGCGCGCGTCTTCTAGCTGCGCTGGCCTATTACGAAACAGTATTATTGTAGCAGCTCTCCCACCTGCAATCCGACCAAGGGGCGTTCAGCTGAAGTTGCACACGGCGAACAGACATCGAGGCAAACCACTGAAGAGCTTGAACGTTCCACTATGCTTCTGGCAACTAACTGTAGCTATCTAGCAAAAGCGTGATCATGCGAGAACGATCAGGACCAGGAAGACAACGTGATATTTCGTAAGCGCGTCCATTAACATGGGATGGCCTCAAACATGGAACTGCACAAGCGGCAAATGTCTATTACCACGAAATATTACTTGAGAAGGATACTGGATGTGTGTGTAGTGTCTGATGCGGCGCAAGGAGGCCAACATCGCCAAAAAAATCCACGGCAATACATGGTACATGGAACGACGCGTAGGATTTACAACTCGACCGCCACGGCCATGACGCCTGCCGCGACCACCATCGAGGCCGTCACGAGGCTGGAAGGAAGAGCCGGCGACGCAGCCGAGTTACCCTCCGAGCCGGTGCCCGATGTCGCGCTGCCCGTTTTGGGCACCCACACCCACTCGTACTCGTCACTGCCGTCCGTCGAGGGCGTGACCGACGGCGCGGGCGGGGCCGTGGAGGAATCATCCGTTTCTGCACCGTCGTTCGGCTTGACGGTCGCGGACGGCTCCGGCGTAGCGGCACCATCGGTGGGGGCATCGGTGGGGGCATCGGTGGGCTTCTCCGTGGGCTCTTCGCCGCTTGAGCAAAGCGCCTTGTGTGTCTTGAGATCATCCGCGGCGAGCTTGGACGAGGCGTCACCAGGGTCCGTGGCCCCGGCGGTCAGCGCGGGTTCGTCACCTTCCTTCCACTCGCAGCAGGGGTCGCCCAGCTCCTCGCCGTTGGTCTGTCCGTCGCCATCCGAGTCGGCCTGGCAGAGTTCCTTGGTCCACTTGTGGTCGGCTGACATGAACGCCTTACCAAAGTCGTTGATGGCGCCGCCCGACTTGGGGTCCTTGTGGCCCAGCGCTGTGACGCCGGCCACGCCCGAGCCGTTGGGGATCTTGGAGATGTATGACGGCTTGGCGTGCACGGAGGGCAGCGCCGTCAGCAGGCCGCAGCCCACGAGGAAGACGATGGCGCGGAGGTTCATGGTGGTGCGTAGTAGGGATTAGCGAGCGGCTCTGACTCTGACTCGGCTCTGGGAATTGACGAATGCTGACCCAGGTTTCGTGGTGGCTTCGCCCGCCGCTCTCCCCTTTCGCCGCCTTGGCCTCTCTTCCGCCTCTCCCCCCACACACACACGTCATTTATTATGGCTTGCCAAGCCGGAACGTCCGCTGGTTTGACCGAGGTGGGGGAGGGGGAGGGGAGCCATCCACGTGACCAGGAGGTCTGGGCGAATTTCTGGATGGCACTGGACAGTCCACTGCCAGCAGTATGGGTTTGATGGTTATGCCACCTCATGTTTGTTGTTGGATTGCACGCAAGCAGGCCCAGCCGGTGAGCTGGATTCGACAATATCTATGTTAGAAAGGGGTGATATAGACGCTTGGTTTCCATTTCAAGTGCTGTACGTGGGAAATGGGTCGAATATTTAAGCCAAACCCAACGATCGCACCGTAAATTGTGTATTTAGGCTAGTCGGTTTGGTGAGGATTCCGTGTCTCGTGTCTACTGACGGTTCACCAGAATGGCTTGCTTTTTTGTCCAATATGAGTACTTTTATACTAAGAAAGTATTTAAAATCGTATATTTGGGCAGTGCACTAGAAATGACTCAGATCAGTGTGGTGTAAATTGTATTGTCGGAAAGCATACTGGATTACAAACACTGGGTTAATTCATCCATGATCCACACAAACCAAACTACCAGATGGGGTACCGACGGAAAAAGTGTGGGTCGCCTCTTCCAGCCCATGTGCCGGTGCAAACTTTGATGTTGAGCGCTTCCCACAAAACGAATTTCAAAACAACAACCGCCACTCAATTCCACCACAAACCGCACTGACGCAGTTCATGCGTCTTTGTGGCGATTTTGTGAAGGGCAACGTGTATGACGTACACGTCGCCCTTCACAAAATCGCCACTGTATGTTGCACGTTGTCAGATACACGGTGTAACCCAGCAATACCGCCAATTCCTATTGCAGGGTACGATGAGTTGAATCCAGCAACGCCAGTGTTTCCAATGGCATGTGGGTTTGAAGAGATGACCCGTAAGTTATGGGTACGTTATGGGCCATAACGTGGACTGACATTTCCGCCATGGAACGTGTCAGCCTCAACTTCACTAATGGCGTCAGCTTGAATCTCCTGATCCTTTCGGATAGCACTGACTGTACCTAGTTCCGATGGTGCGAGTCGACAAGTATCGAGGGCGCGGGAAGCTGGTCGGTGGTCAATGACATCGTTGCTCTCTGATCGCTCAAGGTTCGATACGCGAGGCTACAGCGCTGTGCTTCACTCACTTGCGCACAATCAGCACGCGACTGGAGTAGGCCATCCGCAGAGTGGTGCTCGACCTCGATCGTGCAAACAGTAAAGTCTGCAATATTCCTTGGCAGCGTCATTCACACTGTGGCGCACGCTAATGACAATCCGAACCCAGAGTGCCACTCACCAGAAACCCGAGTCTGGACCCAGGGTCATCACCAGAGGTTCTCAGCCACCACGAGTTTGATATGGCGCTAGGGCGTGCGTGGTGAGTGGGTGTGAGCCATACACCACTTTTTCTCGAATGGACTTGAATCGCGGTTGATCTCCGATGCACCTGCTTTTCTCGTCGTAGAGGTCAAGGTAAACGATTGACAATCGTGTACCTGGGCACGTGCTGCACGGTGCAGCCTCCTTCTACAATTCAGAAACCCGCCCAACTTGAAAGGGTAACGAGACTTTCGGAATCCGGGCCGGATGGAGTATCACGGTCGCGCACCTGCCGTATCTTCAGCCGCACCCCATTCAGCGCAATCATCCAGCTGCGCCATGTCGTGATCAGCATCAACCCACCCGTTTTAAAGAACGGAAGCGGTAGCAATCCAGGATTGCTACCGCGAGTTTGAGGTGGATTGGCAATCCACCTCAAACTCTCGCCATCAACTCCCCTCTTTCACTACTGCACACCTTGCAAAAGTTTGTGCGGTTTTCATCCGTTCACAGATGTCTGCCGCTGTGGACCAGTGGCAAGATTCTACCAGTTCTGGCGATTCATGCCCCCGCCCTGTCAGTTGTCGCACCGCAACCTGATCCTTCAACGCTCCAACTGTGTGACTCCTGCGCAATTCATAGGCCACCCTTATTATAATTCAGCGATGACCAGCATCACCACCAACTTCAAGGTCACTTCCACCATCCGCTGGGGCCTGGGGATAATTTAAAAGCGTACACGGTACTGTACTGTTGGACTTGTTACCATTTCTTACTCAGATTCACTCGCCATTTGTATGCCATGGCCACGATTGCATCGGGGCTCGAACATTCCTGGGTGGTCACTGGCCATGCGGATGACCTTAGCGAGGCTTCCCGTTCTACGCCATATTCCAGGCTTCTACTGTACCCACTGGTGTACACCAAGGTCTCCCTCAGTAAATGGAATGAGCTGAGCTTTGATGACGTTTGGAGCAGTTGAAGTTGAGTGGCTGGCCTCAGGGAGATCTGGACGATCAGGGGCAGGGCAGAGACGACGGATGGCCATAGCCTATGTAGCCCAGAAAGGGAAGCAGTCGCGGAAGGGAGGGACGGGAGGGCGCAAGCACACGCACCAGCGCTCGTCACGTCCCGCGCGTGGGTGCCGTTGGCACTGAGTGTTTGTATGGGCCTCCCCCTCCCCCGCGTGATTACGATCCGGCCGTTGCAAAGAAACTCGCCCACAGGTGGCCATCCCCCGCCAGCATGAGATTCTCAAAGCCTCCGCCCTTCAACTGCAACATGAACGAACCAATCGCAAGGCCACCAAGGTTAAAGCGCATGGGGTGGACCGGTGCCAACGGGTATCTGCATGCTTCTGAAGATCATAGTTGCTGTCGTAGTCGCTCATGTGATGACCAAAGCCCCCTACCGGACTCTAGTCGCCGCCTCAAGCACCAGAACTGTACTGCCGCATGGAGGCGGCCGCTGACGGGGAGGAAGTCGCCACGTCCATCTGAGATGACACCCCGCTTCTCTGCTGCTCTCTGCTGCCAACAGCCTAGATCCTACGGCCATCGCCGCTCACGCGCTCGCTCCCTCTCCTCATTTTCATTGTGCAATTTACCATCGATTGCGCACGACCGACCTCCTCGTCTTCCTCCGTCGTCCGCCCTCGCCCCCCTCCCCCTCCAGCAACCCCCTCTACAAGTATGCTGAGTGTTGCCGCGTCCCGCTTCAGCCAGCCGTCCAAGCGCGTGCTGCGCACCATGACCAAGTCGTTCGCGGCGTTGCCCACCCACTCGGCGCGCTGTGGCTGCGGTCAGTGCGGTGGCCAGCGCCACCACCTGGCGGGCTGCACGTGCCCGTCGTGCCAGTCACGCTCGTTCTCGGTCAAGTCGCAGGCCTCGTACGATATCCCCAAGACGCAGACAGCCGTCATGTTTGAAAGCAACAACGCGCCGTTGCAGGTGCGCACGGACTGGCCCGTGACACAGCCCCACGAGCTCAAGCCCGGTGAAGTGCTCGTACGTCTCGCGTACAGTGGCGTGTGCCACACGGACCTGCACGTCTGGCTCGGCGACTGGCCGTTGGAGAACAAGGCGCCCTTGGTGGGTGGCCACGAAGGGGCCGGCTACGTGGCCGCCATTGGCGAGCACACGCAGTCCAACCTCAAGGTGGGAGACCCCGTGGGTGTCAAGTGGCTCGCCAACTCGTGCCTGGGCTGTGAGGACTGCCGCAAGGGCCACGAGTCGACGTGTGAGGATGCCGCACTCCATGGCTTCTCAGTTGATGGCTCGTTCCAGCAGTGGTGCGTGTCGTACGCCGACCATGTGACCCCAATCCCCGAGGAATTGCCCATGGACGCCGCTGCCCCCATCCTCTGTGCCGGAGTGACGGTGTACAAGGCGCTCAAGGAGATTGGCGGTAATGCCGGTGACTTTGTGTGCATCCCCGGTGCCGGTGGCGGTCTGGGCCACTTGGCCTGCCAGTACGCGCGTGCTATGGGCTACCGCGTGATCGCGATTGACACGGGCGAGGACAAGCGCAAGCTCGTGGCGTCGTACGGTATCAATGACTTTATCGACTTTAAGGAGGGCAACGTGGTTGACAAGGTCAAGGCTGCGACGGGTGGGCGTGGCGCTCATGCCACTGTGGTCGTGTCATCTGGTGGAGAGGCTTACAACGAGGCGCTGTCCTTCCTGCGCCCGCATGGTGCCGTCGTGCTCGTGGGGCTGCCCAAGGACACGTACATCTCGGCCGAAGTGTTTGGCTCGGTGCTGAACGCGCACCGCATCATTGGGTCGTACGTGGGCAACCGCCAGGACTCGATCGAGGCACTCAAGCTCGCGGCTCACGGCGACGTCACTACCACGTATTCGGTGGAGCCGCTCAAGAACCTGCCGTCTGTGTTTGAACGCATGGCCGGGGGTAAGTTCCCTGGCCGTATTGTGCTTGACTGCGAGTAAGTGAGTGAGTGAGTGAGTGAGTGAGTGGGTGGGTGAGTGTTCATTTTGTTGTTATCGCTTGGCGTGGCCAGCCAGTCAGTCCGTGTCAGTTATTGCCCATTGCCTCGGCTTGTGGGTGCAACTGGATCGAAGCGGCTATAAGGACGAATACAAGTGTACTTTTGACTCTTGCGACCAATAATTTGTCTTCGTCAGTGATAGAACGGGATGAACATGGCTGATCATCTACGTGGTAGAATCAGGATCTGAGATTGTCTGGGCATCTCGTTCCCCAGTGGCTGCTGCTGCTTCTCGAGCCATTCTTGCCTGTAATCGCAGTCGTCGTCGCTCCAGAGTGCGTTGCACGCGATCGTCGTTCTCGAGTTGATCGTCTGACTGAAACGCACTGGAGTGATTCCTCATAGTATCAGCAGTAGATGGTATACTGCTGTTGTGTGTACGGCGTACGCGGTCTCCACGGTTAGGACTATGAACGGGCGGTTTACCCCACGGTACCTCACCACCCACACGTGCCATGCCCGGTAGCGGTGCAACGCGTGCATGATCAGCAAGTTGCTGGTTCTCTAGAAAGTCGTGTAGCTCGTGAAGGTGAGATGGTTGATCCGTGCGACGGGCTGCAAGAACCACAATCGGATGGCTTCCACCGTAGGACCCCATGGCCACGATATGCGCCGTTGGACTCCATGCGATCTCGAGAATGGGGTGGCCTCGAAAGAAATGCTGCCCCCAAACACTATGGCTTGAATCCCAGAGCCGCGAAGGTGAATCCTCTGAACGACGCGCAAGACTCTCGGCGATTCGCGGGACCCCGTCCTCCGATCCACTCACGACGAAGCGACCATCGGCGCTGTATCCAGCATGAACGAGCTGATTGCGGCACAGAACGCTGGAGGCACCACTGCTCTTCTGAAGCAGCAAGAACGAACGTAACTCGTACTGAAGGAGCGCTCCATGGGGCTGTGTAAGCACGAGGAGCCGCTGCTTGCGTGGGTGCAAGCGGATACTGGAGACACTCGACTGGCCAGAGGCAATGGTTTTGACACACTCAAATCTGGAGGGGAGGCGTGTTAATGTCTCGGGCGTGGCCGTCACGGCAGGGTCATTGGTCGGCATCCAAACAGTGATATCTCCGTTTGCATCTCCACAGAACAGACGACCTGATTTGCGTTCAATTTGGATGCTGTGAGCGGCAGATGTACTGGCGCACCACTGTATAGTTGGTGTGGGTGCAGTCACGAAATGGAAATCTTTGTGCTGATCACAGGATTGGCTAGAGTCTTGAATCTTCCAAACGCGAATACAGCCGTCGGACGCCGCAGAGACGACATAATCCTTGCAAATAGGATGAAATATCGCACTGAATACGCAGTTAGGTGCTGGGATATGCTGCCAAACACAACGCGCCCTCTGAATGCTCATGACTGGGGTGGCCGTTTCGCACAGGTCCCAGAGCTGGACAGTGCCGTCGGAAGAGGCTGCCACTAGGTGAGAAGCACCCTGCCACTCGATGGAGTGGATCATATTCTGATGGCCACCGCAAACTTGCCATACGGCACCGGAATTTACGCGGTAAATATGGACGTACCACTCGCTGGTCGTCGTCGAGATGTGGTGGATTGCGGCTGCTAGGAAGAGCCCATCTGCACTGAAAGACAAGCTAGAACATCCCTGACGTCCTGTCAGAAGACGATGCAGCATTCTCCGTGGTACAATACACGCCTCAGTAGCCGATCGTCGACAGACAAGCAACGGATCGAATGGATCCATCACCACAGGCTCGTCCTCCTTTTTCCGCTGATTCAATATCTCATCGTCGTTCGATGGGGTTTCTGTCGATTGACCCACAGATACAGTGGGTTTTGACTCATTGCCACCTGCTTCGTCGGGTAAATTGAGTTTTGCATCCCCATGCGTTGGTGAACTTAGAGTCGAAGGTGCGGATGCCCTCGATTCTTCTGGAGCAGGCACAGTTGTTGCTAGTGCAGGAGTCATATCAATGTGCAAACTGGAAGGCACCGGTACACGAGATCGATTCTGGAACTGCAGAAATACACTCGGAATCGTCTCCGCAGCACTTTCTCCCCCTGAATGATGTCCATTCCTAGCTTTTGTGTTTGATTTCTGGTGTTTGTACCCCCATTGTTTCGTTGCTTGGCGTTGGTCTAGCCAGTTCAGACTCTGATACTCGAAAAATTGCAGTTGCAGCGACGTGTTTTCGCCGTTTACATCCTGTGGGACCAACGCTGGTAACATGATGGATCCGTTCGCACTTACAGGGCGGAAAAAGCACCATGCAATGCGGTGGTATTTGCTCGAGTCTTCTGGATCCGTAGAGTCATCCTGAAAAGCACTTAATCCTCTAGGGGGTGATTGATTATCGTTTTGCAGGCGCTGAAAACGCCTGCCATCGTCGAGTTGCCGAATTTCACGCGATGTTATGCGATGCTGGAGAGTTCTTTGTGGTTCTAGAATTTCAATCAAGATCAACACGTTTGGAGACACGAGGTGGAGTAACGTTTGTTGAAATCGGTGAGCCGTGTTCCACTGAAAGGCGTTTACGAGGCCTGCGCGGATTGACGCGCGGGGGCTTCTTGCAACGGGTTGAATAGGTTTCCCCGTGCAGAGATCCACAACATGAACGAATACACGCGGCTGTGTCACCAAAGTAGGCAAGTAGCGCGGAAGCTCGTCAGAACAACGAACGTGGAGGACCACCATAATGTTTTTAACGATCTCTGTCCCCAGCGCCTGTAATCTTGAACGAGAGTGAGCTGAAAGGGATGTTAGTTGAGTTTCTGCTGTTCGCGGGTGGAGGCGGCTAAATCGTGAACAACCGTCAAGAAATTGTCCAGGGAGCAAGCACAATGAAGGCAAGTGCAGGCACGATATACACATAGAGACGATCGACCGAGTCTTTGGTCGATCATGGTCAATGGTCTGTTCTTGATTCGGTTGTTGATGCTTGCCCCGGTGATTTCGTTGTTGTTTCTTGTGGATGTCATGCGAATGTACATCTTCCAAATTGCGTTCATTGTCTTGCGCTTTATCATTGGTATGTTTCTTGTCATTACCGTGTGCATGCAATGGTGAGCGCAATCGAGGGCGTCGAAGCCGTTCTGACGGTTTACGCCCAGATCTCGATCCAACAACGGGGTACTTTGGCTCTGCTGGTTCCAACAGCGGTGACGAAGGCGATGGCCCTGATGCACCGTCATCAAGTGCCTTGTCTGCTAGTGACATGCCTGGCATAGCACTCAAACCTGTCGACAATTTATGTGACGGTCGAAAGGTCGTCCGCTGGCTGGTTCACCGATACCATTAACCAAGACCCAGCGCCAATTTTGCTCCAGTTCTGAATGCACTCTCTTTTCATGTGATGAACCTTGCATAATATTCGCATTGCTCCAATTTGTTTTCCTCTATACTACCTGGTCTTCGAGGTTCGTCTGCTGGAGTGCCTGTAGGCGAGATCAATAGGTCGGCGCACGGTTCTCCATTGCGAACATGTCCAGAGTCAACTGTTCTGTGTCATTGTCAAGAACCCGCCGCCCCACCGCTAGCGTTTCACAATTCTCCTTAGCTAATTTGTGAGCCGCACAAGGACGACCTGGCGCGCTCAGGCGAATGCAAGACAAAATCCACCTACAGAAATCAGGATGCGCAAGAGCATGTCAGACTGTTGTCGTTTTTCCCACACAAACATCCGCCTGACTACCCATTGTGATGTCTCAACGCGTACCAGTTCATGCACAAGCGGGTATGTGGCGGCTGAGACTTCCTCATCCGCAAGGTATCTCTTGGCCTCACAAGCTCGCAGCAAGACTGAGTCACGATACGGCAAGCTAAAGCACGTGAGCCACATGGCAATCGTTTGTCAGATTGGTGAACACCTCAGTGCAAAGCCATCATAGTGCAACCTGCCTATGCCAGCCACGTACTCAAGCGCTGGGGCAAAGCCTGTCCTGGGGCACACCAGTGAACCAGATGGCTTGCCCGTTGGAGAGACAGACGAACCAAAGAGGTAGCGCGCTACGCGGAGCATCAGCTTGACCTCGTGACGCGAGACCTTGGCACGCCGCAGCCCCACTAGGTTTAAACCCAGCAATTTGGCCCGATTACCCGACACGAGCCCATAGGGCAATACGTCGCCGTCAACGGCGCTTCCACCACCAACCATGGCCAAGCTGCCAATCTTGATGTGTTGCTTTAGCCCCACTTGACCCCCCACGATGGCGAAATCGCCAATCTCCACGTGGCCAGCGACACACACATTGTTTGAAAGCACGACATGACGGCCAATCTGAGCGTCGTGACCCACATGGGCACCACACAGGATCCAGCAATTATCACCCAGAGTCGTTGGGCGGGACCCCGCCCTCAACGAATACGACGTGCTGCCGTGGATAGTGACGTGCTCGCGAATCACACACCTACGACCAATCTCCAGGTGGCAGCTTGACGCGGCCACTTCTTCCTGGTAGTTGTCAGCAAACTGGCGGTGCTTTTTATCCTGTGGCTCACCCCCGAGGCACGCAAACGAGTGAACCACCGTCTTGCTCCCGATCCGCGTGCGGCCTTCCACCACGACGTGGGATCTCAGCTCGACGCCATCCTCCAGCACCACGTCTACGAACATACCGCAAAATCATAAGACACAGTTGCGTTACGAGAGTTAACGTGTGTGTTTGAGCTTCCAATTCCACGCAATGCACCGTACCTGGACCAAGGACGCTGTATGGACCAACTCGCACGTCGCAACCGAGGCGAGCGTGTGGATGAATGACCGCCGTGGGGTGCACGAACGCGTCCTCTCCCTGTCGGTGGAGCCCCTGAAGGTCGTGGGCGTCGCGCAAAAGTTCTAGCGTGGGGCTTGCGTCCATTGCGCGCTTGCCATCCTACACGCATTCCAACATCCCAGTGGTTGGGTTAGATGAGAAGATGAGTAGTTGAGTAGATGAGGTGAGTCTTTGTACACTTATTACGACACCAAGCACGGTGTAGATGGATGAAGGCGTGACTTACCGCTGCATGATCGATGAGGTCGTCCATTGACTCCATTACTGTAGATGCGGATGACTTTACCGCGGCGTCAGCGGTTTGAGATTACATACACGAAAGCATATCACATATTATCCGATTAGACTAGCTCATGAAACGACTGGATAGATGCGAGGAGAGACCACTAGGGCGGCGTACGATCAAGCGGCGCGAGGAGGCAGGCGAGGGTCGGTCCACGTGCATTGCGGCACGGAGCGCTTCGCGCTGCGCGCGCTGGCGCAGTGGCCAGCGGTGCAGGGGCAGCATCATCCGTTGAGAAACCTGGAACGCACTGGTTGTCGCAGTTTGGAGTGTAGAATCTGCCCCAGTAGCCTCGAATATTTTTGGAGGAATCGATTAAGTTAACTACTACTTCTTATTGTTGACAACTTGAGAGTCCAGATCAGGCAGAGCAACGAGAGAAACCTGTAATACTTGTGATTGCACTGCGGTTACGATCTGGGGTGAGTATTACGAGAGGAGAGAATTGGCTAAGGGCTCATTTCATTGTGGAATACGACACATCATTGCTTATTAACTCATTGCTTACACAGCAGAACATGAACACTGACTTAGAACGAGATGTCCAGCATGTCAGTGAGCACACCACATGTGCCTGTGCCACCCGAGCGTTCGAGACGCACGTAGCCAGCCTCACCCCAGTTGGCCCCCCACGAGTTACGGATCTTGAGCATGCTGTCATCGTAGCCGACGGCCAGCACAGCATGGTCCAGTTGCTGGTTGCCGCAAGCATCAGCCGTCATGATTCCGCTGCTGTACTGCTTCCAGGCTTCATTACCAGCCGATACGGCGAGTGAGACCGGGTGAATATTGAGAGCAGAGATTAGGGCATCCTCGCCCTGGATCGAGTTGATCGCAGTGATGCCGACCTTGGTCTTCTTGCAATTTTGCGGGCACGAACTCAATTGGCCAGAGTCCGCCGCTGAGTAGGGCACTTCCTTGTCGCTGCAGACGCCGTTCTCCTGCATGTACTGGAACGCGTAGTAAGGCACACCACCCATGCAGCCTCCATTTTGCGAGTCGCATGCACCAAGAGCTTCCTCCGAATACTTGGTGTATGAGGCACTACCGTCGGCAATACACTTGCCTGTCTCCACGGCGGCGATCGTCGAGAACGACCAGCACGAGCCACAGGAACCCTGGTTCTGAACAGGGGGCATGCACGCGTTCACGGACCAGTCCACACCGTTGCCACCCGTCACAGCGTTGTTGTTGGACGGAGCGGGAGTGTTTGGGTCTTCGGGCGACGGGGATGGAGCCACGGGACCGACGGGCCCAGGTGGCTCAGACGTTTCCGGCGCCGGGGTTTCTGGGGCTGGAGTCTCGGGCGTCGGGGTTTCCGGGGCAGGAGATTCCGGAACGGGGGTCTCCGGGGTGGCTGGTTCGGGAGCGTACGTCACCGGGGTGACCGGTTCAGGAGCATACGTCTCTGGTTCATCTGGGGTATTTGGTTTCTTGGGTTTGAAGAAGTCAAAGATGGCTGACCAATCAATGTTATTCCAGTCAAAATTTCTCCAGTCAAAGTCGGAACTGATGTCGTTGATGCCATCCCCAAACGCTTGCACCTTGCCGTTCGACTCACCCAGTTCGTGTCCACGGTAGTTACCACGCAACTTGCGCGTGGCGTCACCTGCAAGGTACGAGTTGCGCACATACTTGGCAAATTCATCCGTGGTCATGAGCGTGAACGGCGAATCGGTCGAGAACTTTGCCTTGGGGTTCTTGGTGGCGAGA
>JAADWT010000910.1:0-13157 GCA_023336285.1 Pythium grandisporangium
CGCCGGGGGAGAGTGCAATCCCCGGGAAACCGCGCAGAGAACACCTAGCAAGCTAGACGAATCTCAGCAAGTTCAGAAATAAATGTGAAAAGAAACCGGGCTATCGCCCGGAAATCAGTTTTCACACTGATTAGAACAGATACTACACTTGATCTTAGCCATAAGGCCGAGAAGGTATGATTCGAAATTGTACCTTTGCGATAAAACGTATGTGGCGTTGGTATCCCGTACGGCTGTATGCGGTCTTGTGGCTGTGCTGTGGCTAAACCGGTTTTTGTTTGGTTTTCTATCGATTTTTTTTGCTTTTGTCTTTGGTGGGCCTGCGTTGGCGGCGCTTCAAGCCCCGCGACGATGGATCGAGGGATGGAAACAACCAATGCAAGGAAGCGCGCCAGGTGATGATGGCACGGCGGCGCGTCCCTGTCCCTGACGTGGCAAGCGGGGCCACCGAGTCGGTGCATTCAGTCCGCCATCACGCTTCACCGGCTGTCGTGCCGCTCCTCGCGCTGCCGTCGCCTGCACTCGACCTGCGGGCCCCACCAATAGGCGAGCTCAAGGCGGAGGAGCGGCAGGACATCTCGCCTCTGTCTGACGCGTTCTGCTCGTGGATCACTGCCAATACGCACGGCTCCGCGCCACCCATGGCGGGCATGGCCGCTGGTGCCGTTCGACGCGTCGGTGATGGTGACCTACCCATGTTCCGCGACCGGTGTGTTCCAGCCACGTCGCCGTCGGCAGCCACGCGACGACAACGAGTACGCAGCGGCGTCGGCAGTGGGGCTGACACGGACGCTGGCGCTCGTCTCGTGCGCTCGCTAATTGACCAGCACGTGGTCGCACTGCCGCAGCTATCGCGTCCATCTCGAGTCGGCGCGCGCCACAAGGAGGACCGGCAGCAGCTCCTGGCGCAGTGTCACTCGTACGTGCCCTGCGTGTTGGCTGTCCATCTCTGTTGCGAGGCCTCACTGGTGTGTGTGCGGTACGCATGAACTCGCTGTGACACAGCAAAGGCAGTGGGATCCATGGAGATAAACGTGCTGAACGATTGCCGCCAGATAACCAGCACGGAACGGAGCGGGCGATCCGCGAACCCTGGGTGATCCCCGACGATATCTTCTTTCTCGACAACTCGGCGGTGGGTCGCTCGCGTGTCGATCTCTCCGCCTGGGCTTGTCTCTGCCGAGAGGAAGGTCCAGTCCTGGACCAGATTGCTACCCACCTGACGGCCCGATGCCAGGAGCTATCGCTACGTGGCCTCGCGCCCTTGACCACAGTCGCTGGTGCGTGTGATTGCCATTGTCACTGCTGTTGTTGCTTATTTACTGGTGACGGCAATTCTGTATATGCTCTGATGGCGGGGCAGCAATGCTGACGAGAGGCGCTGGTACGTGTGTGAGCCCACTGCTGTATCTCTATCTATCTGCCAGCGTTGCACCGACTGTTGGAGCCATGCCCGCACCTCAAGACGCTAGACCTCGCCCAGCTTCAAAACCTGTCGGTGAGTGTGCGTTTTCAAGCGTGGAAACGCTGCTACTGGGGGGGGGGGCTCACTGCCGATGAAGAGCTTGATGCAGAACACAAACGATCCTTCACCTCGTTATGTTGTCTGTACGGAGTAGAAGCCTGGATTGATTACGATCACGCGGTTATGCCCCGCGCTCGAGTCGTTGACGTTCATGGAAAGTGACTTCCTGACGGACGATTCACTGCGCGCGGTTATCCTGGCGTTGCCCCAGCTGACGCATCTCGATGTTTCAGACTGCCCGCATCTGACGGACGCCGCGCTACTCGTGGTGGCGGTGCACCTGCCTCGACTCGAGCGGCTCTGCATTGATCGCTGTGGCCATGTATCTGATCGTGGATTGCTCGCGGTGATCAAAGCTCGAGGTCCACATCTACGAGTGCTTTCGTTGCGTGGGCTGCGCCATGTGACCCGTGCAGTCATTCCAGCGTTGTGGCGCAGCAACCCAAGGCGGCTCGAGACACTCAATGTGAGCGACAACACGGCCGCATTGACGGATGCCGGCATGGAGTACCTCACGCGTGTGCCATCCATCTCGGGCCCACGCGCCACGCGCGCGTTGTACGAGCTTCGTGGACTTGATCTGGCGGGCTGTGCGCAACTTTCAAGTCTTTCATGCAGTTGGCTCGCGGCTGCATGCCCCTACCTCACCGTGCTGTCGTGCGCGCGGTGCCGGGGCATCTGTGACCGAGGCCTTCGCGCGCTTGCCAGTCTCGTGTGGCTGCGTGAGCTTGACCTATCGGGCTGCCCGCAGCTCACAGACGCAGGGGTGGTCGCTTTGCTTCGCACGGATGGCACGTCAGCGTCTCCATCTTTGTCCACGACCCATCATCTCAAGCCATTGACCGTCGTCTCGCTGGCCGGCTGCACGCAAGTGGGGGCGCCCACGGTCGCGGCGTTGCGGGTGTCGTGCGCGACGACGCTCGAGTCGCTGGATCTGTCTGGGATCGCTCCATGCGAGCCGTCCGTGCTGGTGCAATTGGCACAGAGCTGCCGTGCACTCACGATGTGGCGTTGCCGTGCGCAAGACGGTATCACGCGGGTCGTTCTGGCGCGACTGGCGAGCCGGAATACTGTGCTGACCGTGCTGGACCTGCGTGACTGCGCGAACGTGGACGATCTGGCGCTGTACCCGCTTCTAGTGATGCAGTCGCTTCGAGAACTGCGGCTCTCGCGGGCCGTGACCACCAGCCGCGCGCTGGCCAGTTTGCCACCACGATTGAAGCACCTCGAGCTTTCGTATCTATCGGCCGCGCAGCTGGACGACGCCGGCTGTCTGGCGTTGGCGACGCGTGCCCGCAGTCACCTGGAAACGATCGACCTGACGGGCTGCCTCGGGGTCTCGGCCGTCGGGGTCACGGCGATCCTACGCCATTGCCCCCATGTCTATGCCGTCAACGTCTTTCAATGCCCCCACGTGACGTTGCCCACGCTCGGGCACGCGCTGCGAACAAGCGATCGTGACCACAAGCATTCGAGCCGACACGAGCGCTACGCCGTCGAGTTGATTGAGGACCCCGACCAATGCTTTTGCGGGATAGGTGTAGTCGACATGGAGGCGGCACGTCGCGCGCGTCGACGCGAAACCGATCTGGCGCGAGCCACGCAACAGCAACGCGCGGCGGTCAGGATTCAGGTGCATTTCCGGTCACGAACGAAAGCCGTGGCACGACGCCAGCAGCAGGATGCGCAGCGCTGGCATTCGCAATGCGCGGCGATTGATATTCAACGCGTCGTGCGTGGCCGACAGTGTCGACGCGAGTATGCATTGATGCGTGAGCGGGTGACCCCCGTGGTCGTCTTGCTGCAGACACGGTGGCGCCATCGCCGCCACCAACGGCGTGTGCGCCGTGCGCTGGGCTTTTGGACCACGCGTGCGCTGTCCATCACGTTCAGGGCGTGGACACGGGTCGTGCATGACGCACGACGTGCACGCGTGCATGCCGCCGCGGCGCTGCAAGCCACACGTGCGCTCTCGTTCTGGAGCGGGAAGACACTGGCGCGTGTGCTCGCAGCGTGGCACGCGTACACGCGACGCCGTGCCACCCGCGTGCGACTGGCCGTGGGGCTATGGAAATGCCAGTCGCTGCCGCGTGTGCTGGCGGCGTGGGCGCGCGAGACCCGAGCAAGACGACACGCGCGGCTGCGGTTGAGTGGTGTGTTCCTCACTGTCGCCGACTTGGAAACCCACAATTCGAGTCGCCAGCGTGTGCTTGTGGTACGTACGTGCAGGAGGGGGCGGTGGACTGCTGAGGCTGCTGGTGTGGCTATGACTATGGCTAGTACCGCTGCTGATGCTGCTAGAACTGCTGCGGTATGCTCCTAGTCCACCATCAACTCATGCCAGGCTTTCGCTCTCTCTCTCTCTCTCTCTCTCTGTTTGATAGGCGATCGCCAACACTCGCGCCTCCCGCGTGTTCTGGCGACGGTGGCGCGCCTTCATCGCCGACCAGAAGCGGTTCGTGCTGCAGACCAGTCTCGCCATTCTCTCCGGGGTGCGTGCTACCTTCTTCCTCAGTCCCTCCATCCTCCGTTCTCTCTCTGATCACGGTTCTCACCCTTCTCCTCCTCTTTCTCTCCTTCCCGCGGTGTTTGCTCGTGTGTGGTGGCCACCCACAGAGTCTTCGCCACTGGGCGTTCCGCCAGTGGCGCGCCGCTGCCCGCGACCGACGATCTCTGCGCGAGCGCCACCGCCGTCTCCTGGGCAAGCTGCTGCACCACACGCAGCACCGCGTCTGGGTGGCATGGCGCGCCTTCGTGGCGCACCAGCGTGCGCGTCGCCGTGCCTGGCAGCGGTTCACGGCGTCCTCACTGACCACGTGCTGGTTGCGGTGGCGCCAGTACGTGGACCACACCCAGCGACTGCGCACCGTCTCGACTCGAATCGTGGCGCGCCTCACGCGCGTGGAACTCGTGCGTGCCGTGGCTACGTGGCACGCAGTGACGCACGAGGCGCGGCGCACGCGTGCGCAGCTGCGCCGTGCACTGGCGTTCCTACTGCAAGGCGTGTTGATGCGCATGTTTGTGGCCTGGGCGTCGTGGTGCGCGCAGAGACGCGTGCTGCGCGTGCGTTGGCGCGCGCGCCACGAGCACGCGCACGTGCATTTCGCGATGACGCAGTGGCTGTCGTTTGTGCACGCACGTCGTGCATCGCATGGCGCGGCCACGGTGCTGCAGGCACTGTGGCGTGGCCAAGTCGTGCGCCACGCCGTCGAGGATGCGTTCCTGATGCGGCTGTGGGCCACACTCCTGCTGCAGCGCGCGTGGCGCGCGCGACTGATGCGTGCGCTACGGCGCGTGGGCGAACGCCGCGCGCGTCTACGCGAGTACCTGCGTGCCGAGCGGGAGCGCGAGGGCATGGACCACGAGCTGGCCGCCATGCAGCAGTACGAGCATGCGCTTGCGCTGATCGTTGGAGTGCAGCGCCTCTGGCGTGGCGTCGCGGCGCGGCAGCTGTTTGTGGAAGTGCGACGCGCGCGCGTGCTGGCGCGCAAGCGACACGAGGCTGCCCAACAGGACCGGATGCGGGCACGTGCGCGCCAGCGGCAGGAGGAGCGTGCCCAACTGGTTGTGCTGCAACAGCGTGCCGCCGTGGAGATGCAGCGCCTGGCGCGTGGCTTTCTCGCGCGTCGCTGGTTTGCCGGTCAGCAGCAAGTGTTGCAGGTGATGCGCCACGCACGGCGGGTGCAGGCCGTGTACCGCGGCCGCGTGGCTCGACGACGCACGGCGGCCCTGCGACGCAGTCTGCTCACGCGCATGGAGTTGCTGTCGCGGCGCAACGTGGAGGGTGGGGTGCTGCGGGCGATGGGCGCACGAACGCGGGCCACGCAGCGCCCCCTGCGTGGCCTCCTGGCCGTGCTCGGGCTCGACCTGTCGTCCTTCCTGCTCGACGTGCGTGCCGTTGTGCGCGAAGTGCGCGAGGACTTTGCTACGCTGCGCCAGCTATTGGACGTGGTCAAGAACCACAGCCGGAGTGGTGGTGCTGGTAATGGTGGTGGTGCTGGTGGGCGCCGCTTTCGCTTGCTGGGCGACCTGGAGCAGTTGGTGGCGACGACTACGACCATGGCCACAGCCACGCAACGCCAGCAGGAGGATGCTGACGCCGCCGTGGCTCGTGGGGAGGCCGTCCGCATCGTCCTGCGGGGCCACGCGCGTTGCGGAGAGACGGCGTTGGTGCTGGCCGTGCACGAGGGCGTGGCGCAGCTCAAGCTGGACGTGGATGGCGCGCTCGAGTTTGTACCGCTGGTCGTCCCGGCCACCAAGTCGGAGCCGTTGCGGCGCGTGCTGCACCGCGTGCCCACCATGGCCTTCCACGCGACGGTCAGCAGTGGCGCTGGGTGTCGTAGTGAACACTGGCGCATGCAACTCGTGGCCTATGCCGAGGGGCTGCGGCACGAATCGCAGCGGGTCTGTGCCGCACGTACCATGCAGTGTGCTGCGAGGGTCTACCTCGCACGGCTTCGCGTGCAGCACGAGATGGAACAGCAGGGCGTCGTGGCGGCAAGACGCCAGCGCGCATTGCTGCAGGCACTGAGTTACATGGGCAGCAAGAACACACGAGTGGCCCGCGTGCTGGAGCTGTTGCATTTGGTGCGCCCACGATGGCTGCCCGACACGGAGCTGGTCGAGGCACCAGGCGCGCTGCATGTCGTGGTGGACCGCTTTCAGCGGTACCTGGCGCGGCGCCAGGAACTCCAGGGTGCCATGCTGGCGCTCACGCCCGAGGTGGTGCAGGGCCAGCCATTGCCCGTGCCACCGACGCAAGTGCTGGATCGACTCGTGCATTACCCGCTGCGCTGGCTGCAACGCGTCACCCGTGTGCCCGTTGCGCGTCAGCTGGAGAAGCGCGGCCACCACGCGATCGCCACGTTGCTGGGTGGCGCCGAGTTTGTCAAGAGCTTTGGTGAGCGTCACGTGGATGCGCGCGCGCACTGGTTCCCGCAGCTCGCGGCCTGTGAGCTTTGCGCGTCCGAGGGCTGGGCGCTCGTGCACGGCGTCTTCCTCAAGCGCAAGGTGGCCACGACCTCGCACGATCCGTCCACATCCACATCCACGTCGCGGTCACGGTCGCGGTCGCTATCTCTGACGCTGCGGTATCGGAGGGTGAGCAGCAAGACCACGACCCGACGCGTGCCGCATGGCTGGGGCGTGGCGCACTTGCTCACGGGCCGCGCGGGTAGCAAGCAGCGAGATTGGCGCCAACGCCACTCGATTGAGGCCCAGTTCAAAAGTCTCCAGCTCGTGCGCGCCATGAAGCGCCAGGAACAAGAGGAACGCCTGGCTACGCAGATCCTCGTGCGGCAGGGCACACTGAACGAGTTGCGCGCCAAGGAAGGCCCCCGTGGGTTTGCGCAGCGTCACGCAGCATTGAGCGCGCTGGAAGAACAGACCCAGCGCTGGTATGCGCGCTTCCAGGACGAGAAGGTGCAACGCGCACGAGAAGAAGGGGCCTGCTTTGTCGAAGAGGATCGGGTGCGGGACGTGTTGACCCAGGAACGCAAGGAGCTCCTGGTGCAGGCGCAGCGCCTTCACGAGCTGCAGCAGCAGGTGCCTGAAGTGGTGACGTGCGTCGAGATGACGATGTCCCCCAAGTCGGCGCTCGAGTTTGTCGTTGTGGGGTGCACGCTGGAGGTGGAGTTTGACGACGGTCAATGGTATACATGTCGTGTGCTGGCGCTGGACGCGTATGACGCGCTGACCGCCGAGGTATTGTACTTGGACGACAACCAGAAGGAGGTGATCCGACTCGTGGATGAGACGGAGCAGGAACAGGAACAGGAGCAGAAGCAGGTGGAGGAGCAAAAGCAGGAGCAAGAGCAGCAGCAGCAGGCGCGGGCGAAGAAGAAGGCAAAGCCCACGACCAAGCGCAACAAGAAGAAACAGTCGGTAGCCGAGATCATGGCCGCGGCGGCGGCGGCCAGCGCAGCGGCTGAGATTCCGTTCCGTCCGTGGCGCGCCGGCAAGGCCGTGGCTGTGGCATGGGAACCGCCACCAGACAATGGCGCCGCCATCACGCAGTACACGCTGGAGTGGCGCGATGAAACCGATGAAAGTGTGCACGGCACCAGCGTCGTGCAAGCCACAGCGGCAATGACAGCGACAGCGACCCGTGGTGGGCAAGCGGACGATGAAGATGACCGAGAGCTAACGTTGGCGAGGACCACGCTGTGGCCGATCCCACCGACTAGCGAGACGACGCTGCAGCTCCGCGTGTCGGCCGAAAATGCCAAGGGAATGGGCCTGGCCAGCGTGTTTCTCACGCTACCGGACGAGTTGACCGAGGTGAGCCACCGCACAGCGGTGCGTTTGACGAGGCCGCCACCCAGCACCGTGCTGGCGGAGCAATATGAGCGCGAGGTAATGGCGCTTGCTGATGCGCAGTCGTTGGCGCGGCGACGCGAGCTGACCTGCACGGTGTGCCACGATGGGCAATGGGCGGGGCGAGCGCTCGTGGACGAGCATATGGCACGCGCGCATGCCGTGCCATTGATCTGTCCGTTCCGCTCGTGTCAGCAGGTGTGTGCCTCGGAGCGTGCCCTGCGCTACCATCTCTGGCGCTGCACGGTGCCCACGCCTACGACGGAGGAGCAGCAGAGCGCCTCGTTTCTCGAGTTGTTTGCGCTCTCGCGGCAGTATTGCCTGCGCAAGCCCCGTCGCCATGTGCTGGCTGCCGCCGTGATCAAGGCACTTCAGGAAGAGCATGCAGCACTGGATGGTCGTCTCATTGATGCCCTGGAAGAAGAAGAAGCCTTCTTGGAGGGCAAATACGAGGAGGCTCGCGCAGCCTGGCTGGCCAGCGCGGCCGCCATGCATGAGCGTAACCTCGAGGCTTTGGCTCGTGATCGTGCCCGCGCGATAAACAATGCGTACGTGGCCCCGGCACCCCTCTTTGGCGTAGATTTCGTTGACGCAGAACCCAACATGGCGCGACGCGAGGCCGTGGTGGCCACGCGGGACATGCTACGAGCCGATCGCGAGGCATACGAGCTGGAGACGACCACCAAGCTGGATGCGATGCGCCACGAGCAACGCGAACTGCAGGATTACATGGCGCTCAAGAGCAAGCGCATGCAGGCCACGGAAGAGGACTGGCAGCGGCAATCGCTGGAGCGTGAACGCAAGAAGGCGCGCAAGACGTTGCGCACGGTGGAAAGTAATATCACTCAACTCGTGGCTACGTCGACGGCACGGATCGCGGAGATGACGACCGAGTTGGAACGGCTCACGGTCTTGGAGCAGGCATTTGTGCCGTTCACGCACCAGGTGATCAAGACGCAGCGACTGGCGCGTGTGCTGCGCGATGCGCATACGCAGACCACGCAGGTGCTGACCACACACGGCATCGTGCTGGGGCATTACCAGGAGGAGTTGCGCCTGCAGATGGCGCGCGCCAGCCACGAGGTGGCCCAGCTGGAGGCCTGGGATGCCATGGTGGCGGCACGACGCCGTCAGCTGGAGGCGTTAAGTGAGGAGTTGGCGCATTTGCAACGCGTGCACGTGGCTGAAGTGGAGGCCCTGCAGCAGCGGCGCGACGCTGGCGACGAGGCATTTGCGCTGCACCAGTTGCGCCAGAAGCAGGAGGCAGTGGCGCTGCGCCGGGCGCGACGCCTGCGCGAGTTGATGGCCGCTGCCGCCAACAAGCGTACGCGTGGCGAGTTGGCGCGCGCGGCCCACGACCACGCCAACGATGACGACGACGACGATGGCGCGGGCATTGAGACCAAGGTGGCGTCGTTGCAGATCGCCAACCACGACCTGCCCCTGCATCGCAAGTTTGTGCAGGGCAAGTCTGCCGACGCCGAGTACCTCCGCGAGGACGATGGCATGAGTATTGACCATGACAAGGACCATGACAAGGTCCACGAGGGGGGTGGTGTTGCTGAGAGTGGTGGTGATGCTCTCGAGACAGCTCTCGAGACGGAGCATTCATCGCCATCGCCAATGCCTTTGTCAGTGGAAGCCACGGCATCTGAACCAGGCGGTGGCATGACCGAGGCGAGTGACGGCCTCGCTACTACTACCACCACCTCTTCCGTAGTGGATTGCAGTAGCGCGACCACGACTTCCTCGTCACGTCGCTTCTTCGTGCGTCTTGAGTGCGAGTTTGTGGATGGCCGCATCCACGGCACCGTGCGCATTGAATTCTCGGATGGCTCCGTGTATGTCGGGCCCTGGGTGGAGCACGAAAGCTACGACAAACCAGCGACCACGGAACCGCTCAAGACGAGGCGTACTGACGCGCACTGGGGGCAGCTGACGATGCAAGATGGCACGCTGTGGGAGGGCGAGGACGTGGACAATTGGTTTGTGCCGGCCACGGCCACGAGCCAGGCGCTGCGTGTGACCGTGGCCCATGGTCAGGAGAGGCTTGTGTTCACGGGTGCCGTGCGCCACGGGTACTTCCATGGACTGGGGACGTTGGTGATGCAGCGCACGTACTCGCGGGGTGAGTACACGGGCGAGTGGCGGGTGGGTCAGCGCCACGGCTTTGGTATTGAGCGCTGGGATTCCGGAGAGCGGTACCAGGGTACATGGGTACGTGACCGTTACCATGGGCAGGGTGAACTGGAGTATGACGATGGCTCCCGGTTTGTGGGGCAGTTTTGCCGCGGCCAATGGCATGGCTCGGGTGTACGAACGCTGGCGAACGGGGACCAGCTCTCGGGGGTATTTACGCACGGCGCGCTGCAGGGTGAGGGCGTGCTGGCATTTGCTGATGGGCGGCACTACGTGGGGTCCTTTCAAGACACGAGGCGCTGCGGCCTGGGCACCCTGACGTTCCCATCGGGCGAGCGATACGAAGGCCCGTTTGAGAAGGACGAGATGCACGGCGACGGCCAGTGGGTCTCTGCCTCCGGCTCAGGCTCAGAAGCAGGTGCCAGCTCTGGCAGTGCGCCACTGGTGCGGCGAGGACGATGGGAATACGGTCACCGCGTGGCGTGGCTCAGTGAGCCCAGCTCACAGCTGGCCACGGCTACCTTCGTGCGCTACTTTGCCGACGTGGAGACAGTGGAGGGGGAAGAAGAGCTGACGCTGCGACCCGCGCAGTTTCGCACCCCCTACGCCGTGTTGGTGGCTGGTCTGTTGCCCTCGTTGCCCCGGGGCGTGGACGCCGACGACCCGTTTGTGGACACGGTGGTGCGCATGCTGGCCAAGACACAGACCACGGTCGTGGGCGCGAATGTGTTGGCACCCACGCGAGCCAAGCTGCAGCGCGCCGACCAGGAGCGTGCGCTTTGTGGTCAACGCCACGAGCAGCAGCGGGATGTGGTGGAGGAACGTGCACGGGTGGCCCGGGAACAGATGCGGCGCGTGGTCGAGTGGCGCGACACGCTGGCACGGCTCACCCGTGAGGAAGAGGCCATGCAGGTGACCGTGGAAAGCTTTTGGAAGCAACGCGACGCGCAGCAGCTGGAGCGCCAGTACAAGGCCGCCGTGGCCTCGTTGCACGCCTGTACACCCATGGATTGGTACCGCCTGCGCACGGCCACACTGGACGACACGTTGCTTTCTCTGCTGCGCGCATTTGCCGTGCTGCTCACGTTCACCAGCAACGCCGCGTGGCAGCAGCAGCATCAGCATCAGCATCAGCATCAGCAACAGCAACAGCAACAGCAGGCACCGGCCACGCTGACCGAGTACGTGCCCAGTCGCCTGGAGCTCATGCGTTTGCTGTCGAGCAGCGACGAGAACGTGCACCTCGGCGACCGGGAGGCATTGATTCATCGCTACGCCGTGCGTGCGCTGTACGTGCTGCCGCTCTTTGATGCCTACTCGTTTGCGGAGGGAGCACGGCTCACATTGCTCCGCTCGCTGTCCTCGGTCGTGCACCACCCGCGGCTGCGCCCCGATAACGTGCGTCTGCATCAGTTGTCACCGGCGCTGGCCGCGATTTGCGTCTGGGTGCGTGCCGCCGTGGCCTACGCCACGCGAGCCAGTGAGATCGCGCCCACGTGGACGCGTGTGCTGCGTCAGCTTGTGGTACTGCAGCACACGCGTCGTGTGGTGGCGCAGGAGGAGGCGGTGCTGGCCACGGCGCAGCGGGAGGCCGCTGAGGCGCAACTCCTACTGGCGGAGCAGGCACAGGCACTGGCGCTGGCGGAGCAGGAGGTGCAGGCACTCACGCAGGTGCTGGCCGGTGTGGAGGCGCTGGACCGTGCCGAGTTTGCGCCGTTGGCCAAGGCACGCGTGCGACGACCTCGAGGCGGAGCGAGGAGGAGGAGCGAGGAGGAGGAGGAGGAGGAGAAGGAGGGCGGAGCGGAGGAGGAGGACGACGACGAAGAAGAAGTACGGGAGGAGGAGAAGAAGCGCTTGCCACGGACGGATGGAGACGTGATCGAGCGGCAGGTCTTTGAAGAGGACCATGGGCGGGACGAGGCCGACGCGAAGACGCCACGACGCACCAAGGAGGACGTGCTGCGGGCGCTGGTGGGGGACGCCACCCAGGCGGCCGAGTGGGGGTTGCTGCAGAAGGAGGTGCGGAAGGTCTTGGAGCGAAGCGGTGGGTGCGTGCCGCTGGCGCAGTTTCCCGCAGCGTTTGAAGAAGTGATGCTGCGCCCCGTGGTGCCCGCGCAGTTTGGTGTGAAGAAGCTACGCACGCTGCTGGAGATGCTACCCGAGACGTGTGTGATTGTGGCACCACAGGTGGAAGGCGAGGAGGAAAGCGTGCGATTGACAGCGGAGGGGAGCGGAGAGGAGGAAGGACAGGCAGCGGGGACTACCCTCACCACCGGCATGTCTACGAATGCAGGCCCATTGCCACCGCGACTGGCGTTTTGCTGCCGTCTCTGCCCGGGCAAGAGCTACGCCACGGCCAGTGAGCTGGCGTTCCATGAGCGTACCAAGTGGCATTACTGGAACGTTCAGGCCAAGCGTGAGGGGCACGCGCCTCTGCGGTTCACGGTGGCGGCCACGTTCTGGAGCGAGGTCTACGATAGTCGTGACAATTCGGTGTGTTTTTATAACCAGATGACAGGGGAGATGGCCCCGGGCCATGCACCGCCACGTGAGGTGCAGGCGGATGAACTCATGCTCGAGTTGTTGGCGGACGTGGTACCAGAGGAGCAAGGGGAGCGGACGACGCAAACGGAGGACGGAGGGGAGGAGCGAGAGGAGGAAGGAAAGGCAGAGGGAGGACAAGGACTGCATGCGTGGGAGGAAGTGGCCGACAGCGACGGGAATGTGTACTTTTACAACCGAGGAACGGGGGAATCGCGGTGGACGCGCCTTGGCGAGGGCGGAGCGGAGGATACAACGGCTGACCCGACCGACGCACCGGTACAGGGAGGAGGAGGATGCGACCAGGCTCCGCTGTGAGAGCAGAGCGCGTCACGATTGCGAGACGCTGGTGTTTGTACGGTACATGTATGCGGGGCAGCTGCCCAAGGGTTCACGGCGTGGTGGTAGTGGGGGGAGGATGCGAAGTTGACGCATACTGTACCATATGTAGGGAGGAAGGAAGAGCGGAGAGGGAGGATGATGATGAGGAGAAGCAAAAGGGGGGAGGAGCTCGAAAAAATCAACGAACCGGAATCAGTTTCCGCCAAAGTGAATGGCCAAACAACAAATTGACAGTGATGGGTCGAAACGGCACGGCACGCAGCACACCAACGCCAACGCCAACGCCAACGCCAAC
>JAADWT010000911.1:0-13153 GCA_023336285.1 Pythium grandisporangium
CCCCCCCCCCCTCACCTCGCCTTCTGTTGTTGACGTTGTCTCTCTCTTATCCCCTCTCTTGTGGTGGTGGTGGTGGTGCTGCTGCGACCGACAGGTGGAGCCGCGGTTCCTGCGCGACAGCTACAACGTGTCCGACATCGACGGCACCTGGGCCAAGCGCACGGTGGTGGCCAACCCGCGCTCGCCGCTGCGCGTGGACGACATCACGGGCGCGCAGGCCGGCTGGCGGCCCGTGCACAAGCGCGGCCAACGCGCGCTGCCTCCGCGCGACATCCTCAACGTCGCCGACATCACCAACGTCGACTTCCGCTCCAGCCGCGTCACGTACGTCGGCTGGTCCCGCTGCTGCTGTCGTTGTCCTCTCCCCTCCCCTTTCTCTCACTGCCCCACTTTGTTCCCCTCTTTGTTCTGCCCTACTCTACTCGGACCTGTGGAACTGGCGACACCTCCCAGCGACGTGCTCAACCCGGTCTACACTGTCCACGGCCAGACGACGCAGGACGACCCGCTCATGCGGCCCATGGCGCTGCACCCGACGCGCAACAAGCCCAAGTCGGCGCTCGTGACCAGCGACATCCAGGGCGCCACGGCCGCTGATTCGGGCCGCCACGTGGTCTGCGGCATCCACAACGCGCAGCGCCGCGACTTACGCACCACCAACCGCACGGATGACATCCCGGGTGCGCGCGCCGACACCGTGCTGCACAGCATCCACAGCCAGCGCCGCGTGGACCCCACCTGGCCGCTCTACGTGGCGCTGGATGGCCAGCGCGCCGACGCCAGCGCGCTGTCCGTGGCCAAGAGTATCGTGTTCGCCGACTCGATACGCGACCACGACCGTGTGTGGCAGCGCCAGTACGACGAGGCCATGGCGGCGGCCGCACAGGCGCCCTACGTGGCCAGCGGCATCGCCACCATTGGCATGACCGCGAGCCACAAGCCAGGCGTGCCACGCCGCGCCACGGCACCAGCCGTCGTCTCGGCGGGTGCGGCGGCCATGGCCTCTAGCAGCCATGGTGGCAGCAACAGCAGCAGCAGCATCAACAGCAGCAGTAGCAGCAGTACTCGCCTGACGCCGAGCGAGCGCAAACAGGCCGCTAGCCGGAGAGACGAAATCCAGCTCGTGCGAGAGCTGCAGTAAGCCACGGTCGCAGTCCACGAGCGGACAGGCTCACAGGCAGGCACGCAGGCAGGTGCGAGGTGGGAAGGAGGCAGGGCGAATGAGCCACCCCAGCACATACCTAGTACTAAGGCGGCAAACAAAGACAAAGAGAACCAACCTCCCCCAGGTGTATGAAGAAAAAAAAAAAGAGCACTCACGGTTGGTGGTAGAGGGGGATCAGAGCCCTGTGGACGCGCCGTCTACGTGAGGTCGAACATGTCGTCGTCATTCACCACCGGTTGCTGGGCCGCTGACGAGGCCGAGGCCGGGGCCACTGGCTCGGCTGGCGGTGCGCCGCCAAACTCGATGGCACCAAAGTCAAAGTCATCGTTGCCCTTGCCCTTGGCCTTGCTCTTGGCCTCAACTGGCGGCTCATTGGCCACATCCGCTGGCGGCATCTCGTACTCGCTCATCGGGTGGGCCGCTGCCATCGCCGCTGCTGGGGCGGGCGTGGGCTCGCGTGGCGCAAACGGATTGGGCTGTCGCCCCGCCGACGGAGCCACGGGCGCCACGCCCGCGCCAAAGAGCGAGAGCTTGCGCACGAGGCGGCCAATCTGGTTGTCCAGGAAGCTGAAGCCCTGCTTGCGCATGGTCTGCTGCAGCAGCTCGTCGTTGCCCGTCTTGAAGGCGCGCACGAGGTCCTCGGCCAGTGCACACTCGTCCGAGGTGAGGAAGGCGTCCGACTGCAGCTGCGCCATGTACTCTTGGTCGGCCGCGGCCACGTCCCCCATCGTGAGCCGCAGCACGATGGCGCTGAGGTAGCACTTGTGCACGTTGTTGGGCTGCCCAATCTCCTCAAAGATGGCCACCTGCCGCGCCAGCAGCGCCACCGACTCGTCGTACGCACCGCTCTTGACCAGGTATGTAAACGTCTTTCGGAACACATCCACAGCGAAATGCGGCTTGCCCTGTGCCTCCATGAGCGAGCATGCGCGCAGGTAGAGTGCGCGCACGTCGCCCCCATCGGCGCCCAGCTCCTCGCCCGCGGTCGCGGCCTTGAGCAATGCGTCGGCAGCCTTGCCCAGTTCACCCATGTCGCCATAGTAGCCGGCGGCAGAGTCGTAGGCCTTGGTCATCTCGGCCAGGTACTTGGCACGCGTGGCGCCAGTGGCACGCGTCTCCTTGATCTGCTGCGCCGCCGTCTTGGCCGCGTTCTCGCTGTTCTGCGCCGCGCGGAAGGCCGACTTGTTCTTGTTCTGCACGAGCGCGGCCTGCGCGAAGACGGCCTTGGCGCGATCAAAGTCGCCCGCCGCGCGGAAGGCGTCCCCCGCGCGCTCCAGGTAGGGCGCCGCCGCCAGGTAGTCGGGCGCCCAGCGGAACATGGTCTTCTCCATGAGCTTGTTGGCCTGCTTGATGTGCTCCTCCGCCTCCTTCCGCTTCTTATCACGGAGAGCCGACATGGCGAGCGAGGGAGGGGAGGGGGATGTACACGTACGTGTGAGTCGGAGTGAGGGGAGGTGACGCGAACGGTGGGGTGAGTACGCTAAGCTATTAGCAAGTGGCTTGCTTTAGGATGCTGGTGCGACGATGGCGATGTGCTTGGCGATCTCATGCGAGGTGAAGCGGCGGCGGAGGCACGCGCATGGCTATCGAAAATTGATATCTTTGGAAAACACCTAGTTCTACGTTTGATTCTAATGGATGACTCTTGCAATCATTCAGGATGCTTCACGAGGTTATGGAGCCTGATCTATCGTATTGGGCACCACTGACGGTGTTATTTAGGATTCACTGCGGCATTTCAAAGGATACAACGAACTTAACATAGTAAGATCATTTATTTTGGGTGTCATCGACGTCTAAAATAATACTAATATAGTAGTCATGAGGAATATGATAAACCTGCGTATATCAATCTGTCGCGACATTGCATGCAATTTGCTTTGGCAGCTGGGCAGGGCTCACGTTGCTTACCATGTTATGAAACTACCCATACCGGATATACCGGGAAACGGCAAGCTGTCATTTTCTGTTAAATTAAATAAAAATGGCGCAAGATAGCTATGAAATATAATAAATCGATGCCACCGTGAACTTCACGGTGAAGTGTGCATGCGAGCGATGACGCGATGGCGCGATGACGCGATGACGCAACGACGGCACATACATGTGGTTTCACTCCGTGGCTGACAATTGACGCGGCAGGAGAGACGGCGCTTATCCAAATGCCATTTCAAGCTGGGACGAGAAGTTGTCGCGCGGGCGCCGCGTGCGTCGGAAAGACGTTTGGCGCTCACAGTGCGCCTGGATAAGGTCACGACAACGCAGCGAGCGCAGCGGCACATCCACGCGCCGTGCGCTGACTGCATTGAGTTTGGTCAGCATGACCAGGATGGCGGCCTTTTGTGCGGGCGAGGTGGGGCCCACGAGCTTGGTGCACTCGGCATACATGAAGAGTGGCGCTGACGCCGTCGCCGTCCTGGTCTTGGCATTGCCCCAACTAGTAGGATTGCCCCCGGCAACATAGCGGACGACCAGCTCAAAGGGGTACACGTCGTCGGTGTGCACACGGTAGATGAGTGATGCCGTGGGTGTTTGCTGCTCAGAAAGCAAGGTAGAAGACAAATAGAGAGATTAATCAGCATGCGATTGAGGGACCCGCGATTTCAAGCCGTGCGACGTGCCTACCTTTGTGAAGAAATCGATCAATAGTCCGTTGCGCAGCATAAGCACTAGGAAGCGGCACTCGGAGACGCCATCTTGTCCTGGTACGGACTTCTTGCGTGCGTGCGAAAGCTTGAGGATAGCCTGCACCGACTGCTTGACGAGCCATGCGTTCCAGGTCGCGATCTCCAGCTCGATGGACCCCGAGATGATCCACGAGACGCGGACCATGCCCGGGTGATGCGGCATGGGCGCCACCATGGGCGGTGGCGTGGCAGTATCCCTGCGGGCTAGCGCCAGCGTGTACTCGTGGAAGTGCTGCTTCATGAGGAAATGCTTGAGCTCGTTCATGAGCTCGGGCACGCTGCGCGCACTCTGGTGGTTGGTGCGGCCGTTGCGTCCGCCAATGGCGATGCGCATGCCGCGCTTTTGGCGGATGATGGCGTCGATAAAGACAAAGCGCAGCGGCCCCGAGTGAAAGGCGGTGGCCAGCAGTGCGCAGAGTGCAAAGAGGAACGCGATAGTCGTGGACACGGCCAGGTACGCGGATCCGTGGAAAGCGTAGTCGATCTGAAGACAAGACAAGACCACGAGCCATGCAGAGTTAGACAGTGAGCTTATAGATACATACATACATAGGGGAGAGAGCTCATGACCGCACACGGACTGGCTTGGTCACGTCACGTACCACACGGATCTTGAGCATGGCGTACATGATGATGATCCAGACGCGCGTGGTAGGGGAGAGCACGCGTAATCCACGGCCCCGCAGGCAGTGCTGCGCGATGCGGAAGCCCACAAAGGTGGCCAGGCTCTCGGTGAGCAGGAAGTAGAGCGCGAACATGCGGTAGTCAAAGGCGCGCACATGATCCAGGCCGGGTAGGTCGTGCGGCACCATGGGCGGGCCGTAGAGCTGGGCGGAGGGCCATTGCGCTGAGTGGATGCGCGTGGCCCAGTTGGGGCCTCGCCGGTAGAGCGGCTGCATGGCGGTGACGGTGGTGGCGGTCGCGGAGGCGAAGGTGAAGGCGAAGGCGAATGCTTGGGCTGGTAGCGATGGGTGATGCTTGTCAGTCGGCCGTGGGGTTGGGAAATGAAAGGGTGGAGGCGGCGGCAACTTCCACACAGCGGCGCGGGACCGGTGGGTCCGCAGCCTGATACAGATACACGGACGACCCCGATTCAACATCGTCCTTCGGAGTTAGTGGTAGCGACAATGCGATATCCTGTGTAATCCGATGTGTAAAACAGCACATAATAGGAGTTTTTCAATACGATTTGTCGATAGAATAGAATACCGTTGATACTATATGAGGATCGATGAATGGAGTATGCGTGGAAGACTTGCAGGACCGAGGGAGCGCACATTGCCCTTTCGACTCTGATTGGCTGAAATGAGGTGATAAAGGTGCTGTCCCACATCTCGTCATGCACCTGTTGTTGGAAAGGGGCCCTGACACCATGTGTCGCATAACCGGAGCGAATGGAATTATTTGGGCGTGGAGGGTGCGTGCGGGACAGTTTGGGACTAAACCGCGACTCAACATTGAAGCAAACCCAGAAGCAAAAAAGTGGTGTTGGTGGTGTTGCAGTTGGCCTTGGTGTTGGTGTTGGCGCGGCGAAACGGGCAGCCGTACCGACACTATGTATTCTCATATTTGGGCCGTTTTATCGGGTCTGGTAGCGTGCTGCCCCATACGAATGGCCATGGCCATGGCACTGGCACTGGCAATGACACTGCGCTCAGTAGTAACCGCCCCAGACAGCGGTCGAGCAATAGCCCCCATCAGCATCAGCATCAGCATCAGCACCAGCATCAGCACCACTTCCACCAGCAGCAGCACTTGCAGCATGACCTGGCGCACGGCCGCCGCCACAGCCCTCGCGCTCGTGGCGCTGCCGTGGCTGCACCCAGTGACCGGCTACTCGTGCCCCAACTTTTGTTCGCACCGCGGGCTCTGCCAGGCGCAGGGCCTCTGCGCGTGCCCCGCCGGGTGGACCGGCGCCGACTGCTCCGTGCCGCGCTGCCCCCTGGGCGCCGCGTGGGCCGACGTGGTCACGGCCACGGACGTGGGGCACCAGCCTGTCGAGTGTTCCAACCGCGGCACGTGCGACCCCGAGTCGGGCCTCTGCCACTGCGAGCTGGGCTTCACGGGCGCTGCCTGCGAGCGCAGTACGTTGTATCGTCCTCGAGTCGCTAGCTGACTGACTGACTGGCTGTGTATGGGGATGGGAATGGATGGCCACAACCAGCGTCTAATGCTGTGTTGGCTATGATGTGTGTGGGGTGGGGCGTTGGCTTGTGCACCACCACGACCACGATGGTCAGTGACGTGCTCATGCAACGGCCACGGACGCTGCGAGTCCTTGCGGCAGTACGCGCGCACCCAGGACCCCGGGCAGGGCGCCGTCTATGAGTACGCGGCCAACTGGGACGCCGACAAGATCTACGGCTGCGTGTGCGACGCCGGGTACTGGGGCCCCACCTGCCTGCTGCGCGAGTGCCCACGCGGAGACGACCCGCTCACGGGCACGCTCGACGACCCGGCGGGGCTGCAGCGCAACGAGAAGCAGCGCGTGTCGTGCCGCGCCACCGGCGGCTTCTTCACGCTGGCGTTCCGCGGCCACACCACGGACGCCATCGAGGCCGGCGACTCGATGACCACCGTGCGCGCCAAGCTCGAGGCGCTGCCCTCCATCCGCGCCGTCACCGTCACGTTCGGGGGCATCACGCTCGTGGCCTGCACGGCGATCGGCAACGACATTAGCATCGAGTTCACGCAGGACTTTGGCGAGTGCGTCGCGAGGCCCGACCTGAGAATTTGCTCCCGACTCACCTGACTGCGTCACTGACTGCGTCACTGACTGGTCTCTTCCTCGTATCTCTGTAGCCTGCCCGACCTCGTGCTGGACGGCACGCAGCTCGTCCACTCCACGCCCAGCACGACACCCTCGCTGGTGCTGGCCACCGTGACGCAGGGTTCGCGCGAGTCGCTGCCCTGCTCTCGGCGCGGCTTCTGCGACCGCGACACGGGCATCTGCGCGTGCTACCCAAAGTACTTTTCCAGCGACGGCCGTGGGGGTGTGGGCGCGCGTGGCGACTGCGGCGCCGTCGTGGCCACCGTCACGAGCTGCCCCGGCGAGATCGCGTGCAGCGGCCAGGGCACGTGTCGTGGGCCGCCCACCTACGACTGCGTCTGCCACGACGGCTACAGTGGCGGCGACTGCAGCGAGCGCGTGTGCCCTCGCGCGAGCGCGTGGTTTGACCGCCCCATCGCCACAGATGTGGCCCACCAGCCCATCGAGTGCGCGGGTGCCGGCACGTGTGACCGCGCCAAGGGCGAGTGCATCTGCGCCGCCGGCTTCACGGGCGCGGCCTGCCATCGCAGTGAGTAGGGCGTGGCGTGGCGTGGTGTGGCTTGGAACGGGGGCTTGCGTGGCTGGTGTATTAAATAGCTTGACTGACCTGACCTGACCTGCCCTGCCCTGCCCTTCCCGCTGCTGTTGCTTTGTTGCGTCTGCTTTGCCAGTGACGTGTCCGAATGACTGCAGTGGCCATGGGACGTGCCTGACCATGGAGATGCTGGCGCGTGCGGCGCGCGTGCAGGGCGAGCTGGTGGCGCTCAAGTACGGCGCCGTACCCAACAGAAAGGAGACGTGGGACTTCGACATGGCGCGTGGCTGCCTCTGTGAGCCTGGCTGGCAAGGCCACGCGTGCCAGCACCGCGAGTGCCCCACGGGCGACGACCCGCTCACGCGCGTGACGCCCTCGGGCCAGCGTCAGCAGAATGAAGTGCAGGAGCTGGTCTGCGTAGGCGCGGCCACGGCCACGACCACATCCTCGCTGGCGCTGCGCTTCCGAGACGCCGAGACGCCGCAGCTGCCGGCCACGGCCACGGCCACGCAGCTCGAGGACGCGCTGGCGGCGCTGACCACGGTCCACGGCGTGCGCGTCACGCTGCTCGACACGACGGGCGGTGGCCAGACGGCGTTCTGCACGGCCACGGGGGCCACGCTGGTCCGGGTCGAGTTCACGGCCGACTTTGGCGACCTGCCGCCGCTGCGCTGGGTGGTGGACGGCGCGCTGAGCGTGACGCTGCGCGCGGACGGCAACGGCGGCTCGGTGCGGGGCAGCAAGGAGGAGGCCGTGTGTGCTCAGCGCGGGCTCTGTGACCTGGCCACGGGCCAGTGCCGCTGCGTCTATGGGTTCACGAGCAGCGACGGCAAGGGCCAGCCCGGCGAGCGTGGCGACTGCGGCTATATGGAGCCCATCTACCTCAATGCGGCGGGCCTGATTGTGGACGAGGCGCTGGCAGGATAGAGAAAGAGTGAGAGAGTCCTACGCTCAAGACAAATACTACAAGACATGCATAGCGCGAGAGGTGGGAGGTTAGAGAGAGACTGACCGGAGAGGGAGCGGCGAGACGGGCGCATGAATGGATAGAGCTGTGATGGATGGATAGATGGATAGATGGATTGATTGGTTGGTTGGTTGGCTAATTAGATGACTAACTGACTGGCGGACTTGATGGAGTGGTGTGGTGGGCTTGCCTGTCGGAATTGCCTCGCTTGTTCAGGAGGGAGGGAGGAGAGCGCGAGCACCGTGAGCATTGCGGACGGCGCGTGTGAGGCCCATTCCTTGGCACTCGCTACCCACACCACATCACATCACCCTTCTCTTCCCTTCCCTTCGCCTGCCCTGCCTTGCCTTGCCTTCTCTTCGGCGCGGTCTTGGTCTGTTGGTACGATGCGAGTAGCTGGACCAACCGACCAAGCCGCCCTACCAGCGAGCGCGTCTGTTTCTTATTTCTTGGTCTGGTTCTTGTTCTTGCTTGTTTGCATGCCACGTTGGAGAACGTGCGAGGACATATCGCTTTTTCATACACAGATGGACGGGAACGCGGACGAAACAACCACACGCTACGACACGACGGGGGGCGGATGAGATGAGAGATAGATAGTGGCTGCAACTCGCCTGGCCTCCATCAACTCTGCAGCTGTGACGGCGCTCCCGCCGAGGTGGCGGTGGCGCGCAGCGCCGTGAGCTCCGAGTCCTTGTCCAGCAGCAGCTCGCGCAAATGGCGGTTCTCCAGCTCCAACTCGCGGATCTGGCTCAGGCGCGTCTCGTTCTCGGCCTCGGCGATCTCAAGCCCGCGCACAAACTCGCGCAACAACTCACGGTGGCTCTGGCTGGTGGTCAGCAGCGGCACGGCCGTCGTGGTGGGCGTGGGCGACGACAGCGACGACGCGGAGGGCGACGGCGCCGACGAAGACGCCGTGGGCGACGACGACGCTGGCAGGGACGTGACCAGCACCAGCTCGTGCGGCTTGTGCGGCTCGTACGGGTCCTGCGCGCCCAGTGGCTCGTACGGCTCGACCGGCTGCACGCTGGGGACGGGCTCGAGCTCCTTGGTGGCGCTGGCTGTGGGCATGGCCGTGGCTGTGGCTGTGGGCGTAGAGGGATCCTTGGCGGTGGGTGACTCGGCGCCGTCCTTGCCTCGGTCCTGGTCCTGGTCCTGGTCCAGGCGAGCCAGCTCGTTGATGTACTTGGCCTTGAGCACAGTGGTCAGTGACGAGCGTCGTACCAGTGTCGGTGGGCTGCCATCCGAGGCGAGGATGGACAGCTGGCGCTGCGCGTCCACCACCGCGTGCTCGGGCTCCGGCTCGGGCGCATCCACGGCCGCAGTCGCCCTGTTGCTGGTGCCGGTGGGCGGCAGCGGCGGTCGAGGCGCCACGGGCGCTGGTCGAGTAGGCTCTACGACCGGCTCGATCGCCGCGTGGCGCTCGCCTGTGTATCCATCGCCATCGCTGTCGCCGTCGTGCTCGCTGTCGGTCGTGTCAATGGCCTGCGGCTCGTCTCGGTGTTTGACCACGGCATCAGCATCGGCAGCTGGCTCGCTCTGTACCGGCTGATCACCGTCCAGATCCAGTTCCGCGGCCACAGCCGCCTCCACCTCGTCCATCTCGGCGGCCACGTCGGCCTGCGCGTCCACCTCAGCCTCTTCAGCGGCGGCCTGCTCGGCCGTGAGTGGCTGCTGGCGGTGGGCCGAGTTGAGGATGACGCGGTTGATGTTCTCAATCGCGAACTTGAGCTCCACCTGGCGGTCCTCGATGCTGGCGAGCGTGGCCGCCACGGAGCGCCGACTGGGGGTGTTGCGCTGGCGGCTATGCTTGGCTGCGGCCGCCGCCTTGGTCACCAGCGCCTTCTTGCGGAACTCGAGCTCGTGCCACTGGTCTTCCAGCTCCTTGATGCGTGCGCGGTACTTGCGCAGCAACGCCGACTCACCCGCGCTCTCGTTGATGGCCGCGCGGCTCTTGACGCGGCGCGCCCGACTGGCAAACTTGAGCGTGTTGTGGGTCTCGGCCAGGCACTCGACGGAGGGCGCGATCGTGCAGATGATGGTGATCTGCGCCTGGCCACCCAGCGCTGGCTGCAGGATGCGCGTGAGCTTGGAGTTGCGGTACGGCAAATGCTGCTGCGTGGGCTTGGGTGGCTGCTGCGTCGAGGACGCGGAGGATGGCTGTTGCTGCTGTTGGTGCACGGTGTCGCGCCCCATGGTGCTGCTCGTGGTGCTGTACATGCTGTAGGTGCTGCCTCCGCTCACGCTGCCGGGCCCAGCATTGGTACCGAAGCCGCTGTGCCGCCGGTTGGGCAGACTGCCCACCTGGCTGAGCGCGAGATGGTCGTCTCCTTGACTGTTGGTGGTGTCCTTGCTGCTCGCGGAGCGCGCCGTGGAGCGGCGGCCGCGGCTGAGCTTCCAGATGATGTGGCCGAGCGTGAGGAGGCTACGGTTGATGTAGCGACCCTCCTCCAGGTGCTGGCCGCTCGTGTGGGCCAGACGCACGCTCTCGGAGCCGGCCAGGTCGACGAGGTTGAGCGTGGCTGACCGCACCTTGCTGGTGTGGTTGTTGGTGGCGTTGGTGTTGGTCGTGCTGGTCATCTGGGTGGTCAGGTCGTTGATATCCGTGTCGTTGGTGGGGTCGATCGTGGTCTGGCTTTCAATCACGAGGCGGAAGATGGTGTGGGCACGCGAGGACGACGCGTTGGCGTTGGTGGCCCCCATGTGGCGGTGGAAGTTGCCGGCCTCGACCAACGCCAACACGTGGTCGGCCGACACGACGATCTCCTCGGTCAGGCCCTTGACCACCACGTCGTTGCACACGTACGCGTCCATGGTGTTGGTCGTGCTGTTGGCGTTGGTGGCGTTGGTGGGCGTGCGCGCGAGCTCGAGGATCTTGATATCGGATCGCGCGCCAGCCGCCAGCAGGTCGTAGACCTTCTCGTTGTAGATCTCCAGGTAGGAGAAGCGCAACAGGAACTCGGTGTGGTCATCGGCGCGACGGGCAATGTGCGCAAAGACGTCGTCCACGGCCATGCGGATGAGCCCGGGCTCGCGGCCGGCGCCCTGCATGGTGTGCGTCTTGCCCGTGCCCGTTTGGCCGTAGACGAAGACGGACGAGTGGCAGCCGTCCACAGCCGTCACGATGGCCTCGCGCACGGCGTCCTCGTACAGCTCATGCGTACGCGCCGTGGGGCCATAGAGGTGGTCGAACGCGTAGGACGACGGCAGACTGGAGGACGAGGACGAGGACGGCGGCGGTGTGGTTGAGCCGCTGCGGCGGTGCGCCGGGAAGATCTGCTGGTAGATGGTGTTTTCATGCCTGTACCGACCATAGACAGACAGAGACAGAGGAGAAGAGAGCATAGCATTAGACGGAGAGGACTCGAACCCAGACAGAGAGGGACGCGTTCGCTCCGAGACGGACGCACCAGGTCCAGGCGGCCTTGTTGCCCACGCGCGCCGACTCGCTCTTGGTGAAGGGCCGCACGCGCACGCAGACGCGGATGCGCTTCTCGCGCGGCATCTGGCCACTGGCGGCCGTGGCCACGCTCTCGCCGTCGCTCTCGCCCGCGGTCGAGACTGCGGGGCCGGCGCCGGGCCACTCGACGCTCCAGCCGCTGCTGCCGCCGGCCTCAGCCTCGGGCTCGGTCTCGGTCTCGGCCTCGGGCGCTGCGGCCACATCCGCCTTGGCGTCCATTCGGGCGGCGCGGTCCATGGTCACAGGCGTTCGCCTCCGCACTCGCAGCGCAGAGGTCATTGGGGGGGGCTATGTTGCTGTTGCTGTTGTTGTGGCTGTTGTGACTGTTGCTGTGGATTGGCGCTGATGCTGCTGTGCTGTACTGTGCTTTCGATACTGAGCCGCTGCTGTGCGCCGGTCGGGTCAGGGTCAGGGCCAGGGTCGGTCTGGTCCCGCCCGTCCGGTCCGGTCCCGTCGTGGATCGCGGGGCGCGAATGCCCTTCTTGCCTCTGCACTCATTGCTCCCCATGCCCTTGGTCCTCCGTGCGTCTGCTTCTGGGTGGCCCGCTACGGTACTGTACACTGTATAGTCCAGAAAGGCCGCTTATGGCAGGATGGTGTGGCCCACACGAGCAGCTGGCGATTGTGGGGTTGTGCGGTTGTTGAAGCACACGCAAAGAGGGGGCGCGCCCCACGCACTGAGATTGGGGAAAGTATCTTTGGCATCTTTTTTTTTTTTTGTGTGCGTGTGTGTATGCATGTGTTGGTGTTGCTAAAAAAAACTATAAATACAAGAAACTGGTTTGATTCAAGTTGAGTAAGGGAGCAGAGCGCACTGGAGCATTCTTCTTCAAGAAACGCTCCTGTAAAGCATGGAGCGAGTCTATTAGCTGAGAACACGGAGATGCGTAGTGCTGGACCATGTACGTGTACATGCATGCCCCCATCGCTCTGCGACGGCGCCAGCGGCATGGGCGACGGCGATGCTCATTGGGCCAGCCAGCGGAGACGGCCGCGGTCGCGACGCCAAAGCGCGGATGGATCCAGATGCCCGACAAAGAAAGAACGACGCGCATCACAGCAATCGCCCACCCTGGCGCTTCTTCCCAGGGGCAGGACGGCGCGGACACGCTCACCATCGGTTTGTTTGCTACAGCATGTGTCCTATGTACAATATGCCCCCCACCTTTCCCGCCGAGCTTATTCCGGCCACTGCCTACGTATGGATGACGCGATGACCCGCGGGGCGACCGCTGCGTTGGCTCGCGACTGACTCCTTGGCCATGCGGACCGAATGCCTGCCACCGACCCATGGACGCCCCCTCAGCGGCGGGGCGCGACGTCCGCCCTGGCCTTGCCTGGCTGAACTGAACGAGCCATCTCCACCAACCATTGATTGGCCCCCATAGTACGGGTTGAATCCACTCACCCACCCACGCACCCCGCACGCACCCTGCCTCCCCCTCTCGGCTCACCCGCACGCCACCACGTACTGGGTCAAGATCTCGAAGAATGCGAATCCGCCGCGTCTTCAGCATGTAAGAGTAGTAATCTCACTCTAGCGAAGGTGTCGGGTGGACCATGAACCAC
>JAADWT010000912.1:0-13145 GCA_023336285.1 Pythium grandisporangium
CCCCCCCCCCCCCCCCCCCCCCCCTTGACCCTTCCGCCTGCTGGTATCTTCACTTGTCACGAGACGACAATCACAAGCGGGTTGTACAGTATCTGTGGGTAGGACAACCAGTCACATAGTCACACAGTCACACGATTCTGAATAGGAATTTCAGCACCGTGCGGCATGTTTTCCACTGACTATGGAGCAGGAAGATGGCAAAGCGTGGGGATGTGACTGTGAAGCAAAAGTAAGGACGAGGCTCACGACGGTGCAGTCTGATTGGCTGGATTTTGAAAATGGGCCGCTGATTGGTTGGTTTCCCCTCTGGGACCTCCAGCCGCTCATTGTTTTGACAGGGGATGTTGTGCACACGGAGAGTGAGGATCAGATCAGGGCAAACTTTTAAACTGGGAGATTGTATGCCGAATTGGATGCATGCAGCAGGTAGCCAGAGCGGTGGCTCCACACGTGGGGTGGTGACGCGAATTTGCTGGGTCATCGATGTTCCGATTACATACTGCGCCGGGTGAAAAGTGCAGAAGGTTATGGAATGTGTGTGTGTGTGTTTTTTTTTTCCTGGAATGCTGCATCGCCCAACGAAGCACTAATACATAGCGAATGTTGCAACTTCATGCATGCATGCTGCGGACAATTTGAGCCGTAGAGACGCGGAAGAATAGCACCACCTTTTCCGCGAATACTTACTTCATCAAGGTATTCGAAATCTGACACCTTGGCGGCTGAATATTAAAACTGAGTAAAACTGAATATTCTTTAGGTTTTGAAACCGACACACAATCATCACGTCAGTCCCACCAAAAAGACAGAATGATCATGCTGTTCGTTACTTCTTGTTACAAACCAGTCAACCAAATGACAACGACCCTGGCTCAAGTCCCAACCACAGCCAGTGGAGCGGTACCATGCAATTCTCAAGCCTTGTCCATGTAGGTGCCATCCTCTGTAGACACACGGACTTCATTCCCCACTTCAATGTACAGCGGAACCTTGATCACGGCCCCGTTGGTAAGTGTGGCGTCCTTGACGCTCAACGCCGAATCCGCGACCCCCTTGGCCGTGGTCTCAGCGACCGCCAGAGTGATATACTCGGGCATGTTGGCCCACAACACGTCGCCCTCCACGATCTGGAGTGAGAGCGTCATGCCTTCGGTCAAAAACTCCAGCTGACGAGGCGAAAAGAGATCGTTTGCGACCTCCAACTGCCGTATTATTCACCAAATCAAAACATAACGATTGTGAGAATCACGCATTTAAAACAAAATAGCTGAGCACAGGCAAAACGTATGGTATTGAGCATACCTGTTCAAACGACGTATTGTGCATCAGCACGAGGTTGGTGCCATCCTGGTACAAGTACTGGAAGTACTCATCCGGTCCTAGCGGGGCCTTGGCCACATTCTCAGCTGCGCGGAATCGTCGGTTCATCTTGCTGCCCGTCTTGATCTCTTTCAGCTCGCACTGCATTGGTATACACGCATTAATTACCTAGCATCTACAGATGGGGGAGCATGTTCATTTGTCGAGAAAACCAATCATACCTGCGCATACGCTCCGCCCTTGCCAGGCTTTACATTCTGGCTCTTGACCACGCGGTAGATCTTGCCGTCCAGATCAAGCGCCATGCCAGTGCGGATTTGGTTTCCTGCGAAGTAGCGCAAGCCAAGCGCAAGCCAAGCGTAAGTATCCTGCACCCGAAAACCACCGCCACAGTGCATCCTACACCACAAAAAGTCGCGCACAGGACAGCGTACCGTTAATGTGTGCAAAGCGCACGCCAAATGCGGTGGCGGGGGCATTGGCGCGGCCGATGCGCAGCACCTGTGCAGATACGCGGCGGAGCATGACGATCTCCGGATGTGGAAATGCTAGAGTAGAAAAGGATTGTTCACTGAACAATGGTCAGGCCCCGCTGGCCGCTGAGCTGAGTGGTGGAAATGGCAAATCCACCAACCAGTCTCGGATTGGTAGTAAACCAATATTTTGGCTCGACGATTGGTTGAAACTGCACAGCTTGACCATGTGTGAAGTAGAATCAAGACTTTACGAACAAAGCCATGTTGATTGAATTTGGTTTTTGTGCTTATTAATAGCATTGCAAAAAGAAATCACACCAAAAAGCGAGTAGATACATACGTCGCGGTCATGTTCCTCTGGTGGCGGCGCCAGCCAGAGGATGAGCTGAAGGAGCTTATCGAGGCGGCTGTCAGTGCCGACAAGCAGGGGAGATGGAGCGAGGCGATCGATCTGTACTCCAAGGGCATCGAGAAGATGATTGCGCAGCATCAAGGTCGACCAGGCAGCACTACTATTGCATGCAGGAACATCGCACATACGCTTTCGAGTGAGACGGTGAGACTGACGAATGTATATGAATGCAACATTGGTGATGTATTGGTGTATGATACAGATGCCCAAGAAGGAGATGAAAAACGTAAGTTACGGTTAAAGATCAATGAATACATGACCCGAGCGGAGTACCTCAAGGAGATGAATACCCCGCGCGTACAAGTGAGTTGTTTGAGTTGGGCGCCCTGCGTGGGGCACTTGAAAAGGACATTGTGCATTGAGTGAACGTGATTTTCATTGTTTGGATACATGCAACAAAGGCAGCGGTGACAAGCCAGCGACCGCAGGCGTCGAGCGCCTCTCAGTCAACGACTTCGGTACAGCGGAAATATTCTAAATGACTGGATGGACATGGTGTATTTATGGATAGTGTTGCTCACCGATCTTTATGTATCTCGCGGTATATGTATGGTGGGATTAGTCTTCACAGGGAAGCTCGGTGGCATCATCACACTTTATCAAGAGCCATCCACAATTGGCGCACACGATCCTTGATGAAGTTCTTGATCGGTCACCAGGTGTCACATGGAACGATATTACGGGATTACAGGTGGCCAAGCAGATCCTCCAGGTATGTAGGTTTGGATACTATGCACTACGCGGAGATAGAAGAAACATACAATGTGACCCTGATTGGGAGTCGTTTCCTTTCGCAATATGTAGGAAGCTGTCATTCTCCCGATGCTTCGTCCTGATTTATTCACGGGTCTGCGCTCACCTGCTCGGGGTGTACTATTATTTGGGCCACCAGGAACAGGTACGATGGGTGAAGGCGATTGACGATACTTTGAAGTAGTAATCTTGCCCCCTGTGCGAAATGACTGACTTTGCAAACGTTGCAATGTCGTGTCAACTGTGATAAACAGGAAAGACGCTTCTAGCAAAAGCGGTGGCCACGGAATCGAAAGCCACTTTCTTCAGGTATGACTAAGACAACTGGTGCGATGCCATCTAGATGCGATTGTTTAAATCCGTCTGACGCCGCAAGGATGTATTGGTGTAGCATCTCGGCATCGACTCTCACATCCAAATGGGTTGGTGAAGGGGAAAAACTTGTTCGAGTTCTCTTCGCTATGGCGCGAGAGCTCCAGCCGTCTGTCATCTTCCTTGATGAAATAGATGCGTTGCTGGGAAGTCGGTCCGCTTCAGAACATGATGCCAGTCGAAGAATTAAGAACCAGGTGCGCCCTCCCGTGTCATATTTGCAACTCTCTAGAAGGATAAACTCAATCATCATTTCATGGACGCATAATTTTGTAGTTTTTCATGGAGTTAGATGGCGCATCTTCGACCCAAAATGATCAAATTCTTGTGATGGGTGCAACGAATCTCCCGCAAGAGCTCGATGAGGCTATCATTCGACGCCTTGAAAAACGTATTTTCGGTATGTGTTTCCTTCTTGCTCTATCAATGGTTTGGTCCACGCTCCTTTTATCAAAGGTATTTTGAAGTAGTACTTCTCATCATTGCAAGTTTTTGGACATAGTTCCTCTCCCTGATGTCAACAGTCGATCCCATCTCATCCGCAAACTTCTGGGGCCCCACAAGTCATCACTTTCCGATCGTGAGCTCGAACGCATCGTGACAGCAACCAATGGATACTCTGGTAGTGATTTAAAAGCATTGTGCAAAGACGCAGCACTTGGCCCGATTCGAGAGCTTGGGCGACGTATTGCAAATGTTCGAAGTGACGAGATACGAGGCATTTCTGTATCGGACTTTCAAACTGCATTACAGCGCGTTCGAACAAGTGTGTCAAAAGCTACAATCAATTCTTTGGAGGCGTGGAATGAACAATACGGTGTATCGGCAGCGATTTGACCAACAAGTTAAATTCTAAAATGCGTCGTCATCCCTCATGATATCTCTAACAGCTGTGGCACGCGCATTTCTCGACTTCTTCGCGTCATCTACTCCTTCCTCTCGTAGATCATCATGTATGACTCAGAAATGCCGATGAGCTGTGGCATCGTTTCCTGCACGTGAAGGTCCTGAATCTCGTACCATTGCTCGGTAGCCTGGAAATACAGCACAAATATCCAATTCGTCAATCCGTATTATACGTATATACGATGGGTATATAGTGGCATTGGAGCTATGCAGCATGACATACCCTATTCTGTAAATGAGCACGATACGTTCCTTCCGTGAGAGGGTTAGTTTTCACCGAGGTCTCCCTACCGGTTGTTACCGGACTATCGTGACAAATGTTGCTGATCAAATTGTACCTATGTGGTTTGCAAAATGAAAAGTGAGCATAGTTCTCATTTTGCAAGCCAAATATGTGTGCACCTTCAGGTACAGCAATCACGTACTTTGTCGACGGAATCTTGACTTGCAGAATTTTCTCGATCAAATCGGCCTTCTCTAGGCACCCCTTTACATCATGCACGCATGTTACAGACGTTATCAATGAAATGCTTACATAAAAATAAAGAAGTCGCTACAATAATAACGAAAATCTCCTCCTCAGCAACACATACCTTGTGGGAAAATTTATGTTTCGCTAATACCGCGCGCAAGTCGGACACCGATCTTTTACAAATAGATCACAATTGAAGTTAGCAAATTAGACGTTTGGGCGGCGAAGTCGAGCCAATGAGTAATCTACTCACTTTGCCTTCAGCTCGTCCTCGGATAACATTGCTTCGTCACTGAAGGACACGTAATCGCGAAGCTCCAAATTCTTCACAGGAAAGCTCACAATCGTTGGATTCTTTTCGACGAAAAAGTTGTTCCGAGTAAAGCGTTTCACTTGGAAGATCAAGTATTTGGGCAAAGACTTGATACTGTATATCTTCTTCAGACGCTTCGACCCTTGCAACACGTGCTATGTAATACAAGTTTCAATACATGTTAGCTGGCAAAAACACAAACTAAGCGTATGCACGCCGAATACCTCGCGTTGCGTTGCATTAGAAAACGTACTGTGACGTGACTTCCGTCGTACTTTTCCAGAACTGTAAACAATGGGACCTAGGACAAAAAAAGAAACCTGTCAGTGTACATGTTCCCCCCACACACAACCATACATACAGAACTTTACAGCACCTGCGGGATGATGTTGCCACCTTGAGAGTCCTTGAAAAGTGGCGTCGATGGTAAATCAAGTGACAAAAGTCTGCACACAACAAAAGCAAGTAAGTTTTCCACATAAGCCAATATCACATATTCTTCATGGAGTACTCACAAAAAGCGAGTAGGGGTGGTCGTCACTTTCTGACTGGCCGGACCGTCAGCAGCCTCGGTCGACACACCGCTGCTTTCATCCGTTGTTTGGACCTCGATAAGCCCTTGGAAGCACTTGTGGATAATCGAACTTCCGGGTTTGTTCGTGCCACCAAGACCCTGTCATGGACAAACCAACAAACCACGTCATCCACTGCAGACACCGAGTAAACCCAAAGCGAAATAACAAGTCGTACCCGATGCAGTTCATTCAATAACCAGGACAGGAATTCGACGCTCTCGTTTTGCTGGCCGATATGAAAACGCTTTTTGCTGCTCACGCTCACTTCCTGCACAAACTCGTGTGGGCTAATCTAAAATCCCTCACATTTATCAAATTCAACAGATATAGCTCATTAGTGGCCGAAAATGATTGACGCATTATGTGTGTGTGTGAGAGAGAGAGCGTTGATAGCAGTCGCAAAATGCGGGACACGCGTACCGTGTTCTTGAAATTGTGCGGGCTCCACATCTTTCGTAAAAGCTCGCCAAATCGTAGCACGAGTGCCGATTTGCAGTCCTTTAACGAGTCAGGCGAGCGCAAGAAATAGTCGCGTAGCGGTGGCACATGCGCGAGCGCCTGCACGACGACATTGATATAATCGGTGTGCTTGAGGTTGTTCAGGCCGATGAATCCAGGCAAATACGACACCCCAAATGCATCCTGCGCCAGCAAACGGTTCTCGTCCAGCTTCTTGATATCGCTGCGTTGAAAAACCGGACGAAGCGCATCCTTGATGGATTGCAGCGCCGTGTCCACGACTTCGTAGTTGTCTGTGCGGTTGTCACATATCGCAAACACACTGTCAGAGGCCCCACACCACCAAACATACGAGAACAAACAGACCGAAGCAGGCACGTACCGGGTAAGCAGTAGATTTTGTCGTTCTGCAGGTTGATGAACACGTGGTGGTCGCTTTGCACCGAGTGTGTGAACGCATGCGTGTTCTTGCCGCGGCCCTGGAAGTATTTGCCACACACGAGGCAGGCGTATACGTTCTGATCCGAGAGACTGATGGAGCAGACCTTCTCAAAGTCAAAGTCCAGCAGCTGGTAGTTGATGGTATCGAGGTACGGGCACTTGCGGCGCTTCGGCTCCTCCTGGCGCGGCGACAGCGCGTCCGCCGCGCTGCGCTTCGTCGCCACCCCCGTCATGCTGCTCGCAATGAATGAATGAATCCGAGCGCTTTTTGCGGCAAATACGGTAGACACCGGCGATGCTGATCGCGCATCCGTTATTGGTACGGTTATTTCCTGTTATTTTTTGAGGAGAGGAAACAGGAATTTTCCCAATTCTCCGCCCAAAATAACCAAAATAACGTTTTCCCGTTTGGGAGGAAAACAACGCCGCCTCATTTGCGTACTTAACCGAGGATACATGACGTCATTTCGTACTTAACCGATGTGGGGGGAGGACGCGCCTATCGTCCGATGATGTGGTGCAGCGTGGTGCGCGAGTGGTTTGTGGTGGGGAATCGCACCAAGCAGAAAAACAACGAGCCCCCACCGTCGCCACTCTTCCTTCTCCATTTCGCGTGCGAAAGAGGTCATCAAGCATGTTGTTCCGCCAGACCGCGCAGGCGCTGCGCCGTGCCGCCACACCACGCACCACGCTGGCTGCGGGGCCCCGCGCCTTTAGCTCTGCCAGCGGAGAGGTCACCTTCAACGTCACGCCGTACAAGCTTCACCGTACGTGTGATTAGAGAGAGAGAGAGAGAAGCGATAGATCTGCCAAACTGGCATGTCTGTGTTCTCATTCCTTGTGTGATATGATGTGGTCATACTTGTGTATGTATCCTACTACTACTGCAGGTCTGGAGGAAGGCCCCAGCACCGAGGTGACGACAACCCGTGAGGAGCTCCTGGACTTTTACCGCCTAATGTACACCATGCGTCGTATGGAGATCACGTGCGATAACGAGTACAAGGTACAGACCCCCCACCCCCTCTCTCAAATAGTTGGAGATGGAGTGATGACATGGCTCGGTTTTCCATGGATTATTAATGATGCTGATGCTGTCACTGTATAGGCGCGTACCATTCGTGGGTTTTGCCACTTGTATGACGGCCAAGAGGCCGTGGCGACGGGTGTGGAGGCCGCGTTGGACCGTACCGACTCGTGGATCACGTCGTACCGCAACCACTGCACCATGTTGGCGCGTGGTGGTACCGTGAAGGGTGTCCTTGGTGAGCTGTTTGGCACGGCCTCGGGCCACATCCAGGGCAAGGGCGGATCGATGCACTTTTACAACAAGGCGGAAAACTTTTACGGTGGCCAGGGTATTGTCGGTGCGCAGGTGCCCGTTGGCGCCGGTCTCGCGTTCGCCAGCAAGTACAACCACAAGGGCGACGGTCCGATGCCGTGTGCCATCACCATGTTTGGTGACGGTGCCGCCAACCAGGGCCAGATCTGGGAATCCGCGAACATGGCTGCGCTCTGGAAGCTGCCAGCGATCTTCTGTATCGAAAACAACCACTACGGCATGGGTACCTCGGCCGAGCGTTCATCGTCCAACACGGAGTACTACACGATGGGCAACAAGATCCCCGGTATCTGGTGCGATGGCATGGATGTGCTGGCCGTGCGGGAGTGTGTCAAGTTTTTGAAGCAGTGGTGTGGTGAGGGCAATGGCCCGATCTACGTTGAGATGAACACGTACCGTTACCATGGTCACTCCATGTCGGACCCTGGTGTGACGTACCGTAACCGTGAAGAGATCTCGCAGATGCGTGCGTCGCGTGACCCGATTGAGAGCGTGAAGAAGCGCCTATTGGACTCGTCGCTGGCCACGGCTGAGGAGATTAAGGAGATTGAGAAGGAGGTGCGTGCCGAGGTGGTCAAGGCCACGAAGGAGGCCAAGGCGTCGGGCCCGCCGGCCGATTCCACGGCGTACGACAGCGTGTACGCGAACGCAAACCTCAAGAACGAGTTCCCGCATTTCATTCGCAAGCCCGACTTTGCCAAGAGCTTGGTCGACGGCAAGCCCTTGAACTAAGCCTTCCCTTCACGCGGATTACACCGAGAAGAGTGCGTCGAGGTAGCATCGTTGTGTTTTACGCTACGTCTTGATTGCCGTACGTTTGTTAAGCTAAACCGATGAAAAACGCGAAAACTTGTTTTATCCACTTTCCATTTGATTCGCATGTGCCTTCTTGTGCATGCCCGTTGATTCGTGTTGATAGTGCAAGTCGTCGAAGTCTCTGTCTTCCGTTGACATATACTACGTAGTATGCACTGGTCGTCATTCATGGAACAAGCTGTGCAGATTGCCTTGGCTGTTGTTATATTAAAATACTCATGCACGTCCTCCTTGCTTACTCTTTTCAACAGCGACTGCTGCTCATACGAATTTTTGTTCGTGAATCTCACTTCACTGCCTTCAACTTCGACAACTCGGCTACTAGATCTCCGTTCGTTCATTTTGCTTGATACTTACATTCAAATTCTACTACTACATTCACCACTGGTGCACTCGTCGCAAGCGTGACCATCACCAGTTGCGCAACTATCGACGACTCCAGTCAGTCATCCACCACCAATTCAATCACACCAGCTTCGAAGTTAACGTTTACGGCCACGGTCCCCGCCGCGTCGGGAGCGCTCACTTGTGTACACGGGCTGCACCTCAGGCGTTTGACAGTAATACGAAGCATCAACGTACTGGGTGGACGCCAACGTCGCCATTGATTTCGCGACCACCTTCACTTCATGATCCTCGACCACCGTGGGGTCGTCGCTGTACGCTGTTGCTCCATCCTTGGTCTGGAGCACCGCGTGACGACCGCTACTGCTACTACAAGGTTGCGCCATCGGTGAATGCACCTCGTCGTAGCGATCGATAGCCTTGGATGGCGAGCTTCGGATGCCCGTGAGGGCGAGATGCTCGCGCTGCAAAGCCGAAATGCGGTGATGGGAAAGCTTACGCGCATGCTGTGCCAGATTGTTGGCGTACGCCGCCGCGTCGATGATTCCCTGCGCCTTCTCCATGGCCTCATCCAATCGCTCACGGGCATTGCCATTCGCGACCGACGGCGTCACACATTGTGTGTCAGCCTCGCGGTATTTCCGTTGCGCACGGCGAGAACTGTTCTCAATCAATGGCTGAGTGGCATGCAGCGATGCGAGCGACTGCTCTGGTGCTACGCGCGTGGCGTTCACGGTGGCCGTGGTGGCGTCACCGGAGGACGAAGTGGGGGAGATGACTTGCAACTGGCTCATCGTATCTTCATCATCCGAGTTCTCGCGCTCCTCATCGCCCTCGGCCTGTGGATCTCCGTTCCCCATGCGCAGCTGGTGCTGTCGAAAGGCCTCGATCGAGATCGCGAGATCCGCGGGGCTGCCACGGCGCTTGGCACTCAACATGGACACCTTGTGCATGATGAGCCCATCGCTAAAGGATCGTGTGGGGAAATTGGCACGCGGGAGATTGCCCGCATCGGCCGTGTCCGAGAAGGTCTTGTATTCAATCAATCGGCTGCGCACCGGGTCCAGCAGGTCATCAAAGGATCGTCGCTTGCGATGCGAAAAGCTTTGCGTCCGCGCCATGCCCGCCGACGTCGTCGTCGATGCGCTGCCGCTGCCACTGTGCAGGTCCGAGGCAGTGGTCTGCATACTGGCCATGGACGGTGAGCTCGAGCCGCAGATGGAGGAGAACGCATACGAGGAGGACGAGACGGACGTGGTAGAATACGGCGTGGATGAGACACTCTCACCGTGGCTGTTGTTGTTGTTGTTGCTATTGTTGCGAGACGTTCGCCGGGCCGCCAGCACGCAGGCCGTGCAGACCCGTAGCTGGCGCTCACCGACGTCAGGCACCTTGGTCGTGCGCAGTGAGCTGCAGTTGCTGCAGATCACTTCACCGCATTTGAGGCAGTTGTACTTGCGCCTCAGAACGCAAAAGTTTTTCTCACAGATGCGGCAAAAGTCTTGCTCGTTCATGGCCAACACTTTTTGTGGGAGCACGATCTCTTCCTGGTTGAGACGAAAGATTTCAATGTACTTGAGAATGCCATTCACACATTTCTCGACATGTGACTGGATCGCCGAGTTGGCCGCCCAGGCCGGCAGGTCTCCATTCTTGTCAAAATTGCACGTATACGTGAGCCGCAGCTCCCCTGGTTTCTTGGTCGTATGGTACATGAACCCCATGAGCGGCACGATGTCCCGTGTATACTTGGCCGACTCGGCGTAGAGCGAGTTATTGGGCACGTCCACGGATTCCATGACCCGGAACGCGATCTTCTGGCCCTGGTCGTCCTCAATCATGTCCACATACTCGAGAATGATAAAGTCACGGTCCTTGCCAAACCGGTTCGAGCTCTTGAACGCGGCCCACTTGAGTGCGACATACCGGTGCGGGTTGAGCGCCGTGGGCTCGACAATGTTTTGCACCACGGCGCCGTCAATGAAATCCGACGACAGCATGCGCATCATCTTGAGGTACCCTTCCGTGGTGTTGGAGATCATGGACTCCGCGACGTCTTCAATCTCCGCGCCAAACTTACACACCGCGTGCACGTTGCAGGGCACGTCGTTGGCCACGTCGGCGCGGAAGAGCGAGATGCCGTGCTTCTCGTGCACGAGCCGCCAGGGCGTGCCGCCCAGCAGGTCCGTGGCCTCGAGCAGGGACTCGGTCATGCTCTTGGCCACGGACGTGAGCCGCTCCTTCTCCTTGAGGCTCATGTCTTCGGCGTCTACGATGAGCTCGGGCATCTTGTCGCCGTTCATTCGATTATCCACTGACTGGTTCGGGACCGACGGACGACCCCGTGTCCACAAAGGAAGCAGGTGGCGGATGGAGGAGCTGTGCTGGTAATGCGATTCTGAGGCTGGCTTCACGGATTGGTGTGGTGCCCTTGCGTTTTTTTGTTTTGTTTTGTTTGCCTCTTTCTCTCTCGCTCAGCTCGTGTGAGTGTGGAGGCTCTTGGATGTTTTTGTGGATGGTCTGGTCCAAATTTGAAGCGCAGACCCGCTCTTTGCTCTTCGCTGGCAATCCTGGGAATGGGACGTTGATGGTCGCCACAGTGCTTGAAGTAAAACTGCTTGTTCTGCGCGTTTCGGCACCAAGCAAAAGCCAGCAAACTAAACCAACACGGGGGCTTGCTGGTGTATCTGTGTGTATCCGCGTGGATGGGTGAGTGTCGCGCTGGTGTGCTGGTGTGCTGGTGTGCTGGTGTCGTGCCCACTTTTGTAGAAGATATTGGCAGTGAATGGCGGCTCACTCTATCTATCTCTCTGGGCTGTGGCTCCGTCACTTGCTAAAAAAAAGCGGTCGCAGCCAATTGGGGCAGTAGTGTCGCTTTCTGGAGGCAATCGGAAACAAGAGAGCCGGACAAGGGGAGGCGACAGTCGCGATCGCGCTTGGAGAAAGTAGTGCTCTGGACACCGGTCTGGAGCGTGCGTGTTGATGATCTGCGAGGTTATACTCCACTCTGCTGCGCCTCTTGCTGGTGTGTGTATCGGTCCTGCTGTGGGTTGTTGCTGCTGTGGGGGGCTGGTAGTCAGAAGGATCAGGTCTGAAGTTTCCTTGGTTTGACGGGTAGTCGCGACTGCTCGGCTCCGTCCGTCCGTTCACGGGCACGGTGCACCAGAGGAAATGAGTTGGGCGGGTAGGGGGGATGGAGGCCGCGCTTGCCTGTTTGGAAAGTGAGCGGGAGGATAAGAGAGGATGCTGAGAGGACGCTGACGGGGTGTGGGCGGGAAGGAGGAGAAGAAGGAGGCCGTTGAGTGCGGGCTGTCCGTTTCCAATGCGAAAATGACAAACTAGAGATAGCCAGACTGACGACTGCAACTGCCGTGCCGCTTGTGTGTGATGTGATGTGATGTGATGTGTGTGTGTGTGTGAGTCCTACACGCAAAGTTTTCTATGGTTTCCAGTGTGAGGATTCAATGTACATGGCCTGTGGCTTTGCATCGCATTCCACCCCAGTGAACAGAAGATGCACCTATTGATGCATGTTCTCGCATCCACGGTGGTGATGCGGTGGAAAATGGCGACCGAGGCACGCGAGGCGGGCAAGTCCCCACTAATCCTTCCGCCTCTTATGAAGTCAGAAGCGCGTGTATGACCGAAAAAATTGTGCCTTTCCCCCCACCCATTTGAGACCGTCACCAGCATCCATTTTGCATTGCTGTTTGAGGTCACCCGCTTCTGCGTTAATGCATGCTGGCCAATTCGCTGCAGCTGCGCCAGTCCTTGCTCGCCAAAAACCTTGGCAAGTTTGTTGTTGTTGGTCAGATTACCCATACTGGTTTCAAGATACTATTATGTGCTGGCAAAGCGATCTCGAAATGGGTGGGTTCAAGTTTTTTTTTCCGTCCTTTGTGTTGTTGGCTTCCACTTACAGTACATTTGTTCTGGCCTCATATTCTCCCTCACATTCGAAAAACGGGGAAAAATGTGACACGTCGCACATATTCAAATACCTTGGGTTTACTATAAAGCATCTTGGAACCTGCGCGGAAATCCAGGAATTGCAGGAAATTACTCCCAGAACCGTGGATGTGGTCAGAGAAGCAGTACAGTACACGGGGGAAACCATAGGAATAGGAACCCAGGGGGGGGGGG
>JAADWT010000913.1:0-13144 GCA_023336285.1 Pythium grandisporangium
AAAAACCAAAGCCACAAAACCGAAGCCAAAACGAAAAAAAAAAAAAAAAACAGCATTTAGCAGTACAGTAGCCTCGCCGCCAACCGCCGCAAGGAAAGCAAACAAGTGGGGGAGGAAACCACCGAACGGCATCCGATCAGCAGACGACCCATCAGCAGGAGACGACACGAAGACGACGACGAAGAAGCCATCGCGATGATGAGGGCGGCGTCGCCGATGGCGGACAGAAGGCACCGCCCCCTGGATGCGTCGGCCACGGACAGCAGTGTGGGCGGCAGTGGCGGTGGCGGTGGGGAGGGCGCGTCGTCCTCGCTGCTGCGCGAGCAACAGGCCGAGCGCGACCGCCTCAACATGGACAACTTTAACCTCAAGATGCGTGTCAACTACCTGGAGGAGCGCCTGTTGCGCTACCAGAACGGCCTGGCGGTGGACCACGATGACCTGGAGAACGACCTGCTGGAGGCGCGGCTCGCGCTCAGCGAACGGGAGCAGCAATTGCGGGAGCGTAGCCTCAGCATGGAGCGCGCGGCCGAGGCAATCGAGTCACTCAAGCAGCAGCTGCAGAATGCGCTGGCGGAGCTGGAACGGGCGCGCGCGCAGTCGAATCAGCTGGAGGAGATGGAGGGCATTCGCCAGGAGCTGATGCACACGCGGGGGGAGTTGGAGCGCTGTGGTCAGCGCCTGCAGGGCGCGGAGCAGGAGGTGCTGCAACAACAGCAGGAGGTGGTGACGTGGCGTGGCAAATACGACGAAGAAAAGGATTCAACACGACGGCTGCAGCAGGAACTGGACCACCAGCGAAACCTCGTGCAGCAAATGGAGCAGCAGCAGGAGGCAGCCAAGACGGAGATGGAACGCATGCGATCGTATGGACAGCAGGAAGAAGGAGAAGTGGCGCACTTGAAGGACATGATGGAGCAGCTCGCGCTGGAAAAGCAGACCTTGGAGGTTACGTATCAGTCGCGTGGGAAGCGCATGGAAGAGCAAATGCAGGCGCTTCAGAAAGAATGTGAGAAGTACCGGACGGACCACTTGGGTGTGGCTGGAGAACGTGACAAGCTCCATTTTGAGCGGGAGCGTCTGACGCGGGAAGTGGAAAGTGGGAACCAGGAGCGGGCACGATACCTCGCGGAGTGGGAACGAATGAGCAAGGAACTGGAACGCGTAAGCGCTGACGCTGAATCGTTGCGGCTTCAAAACATGAAACTCTCGACGACCTGTGAACATCAAGCACAATCACTGGAAGCTTTCAAGGATGAGCGAGAAAAGGCGCTGGACAATATGCACAAACTTGAGGGCGATGCAAGGGAATGGCGACGCATTAGCTCGGAACGCGAGATGGCGATGAAGGCGTTTGAGATGCGGGCTCGCAATGCGGAAGCTGAGATTACACGATTGCAGGAACGACTGGAAGCCATGGCTACACACTCTCAGCAATCTGCAAACGAACGCCTTGGCGCGTTGGAACAGGCCAAAAATGCCATGGAGGCGCAAAACTATGATCTTCGTAAAAAATTGGCATCCCTACAACATCAACTGGAAAGCTTTGAAGCGAAATGCAGGTCGTACGAGGAGCGCGTGAGTGAGGAAACTGATCGTGCAAATAACTTGAAGGAGCGCTGCCTTGCGTCGGAACGAGAAGTTGAACAGCGCGCAGCCCATGCTGAACAACTAGAGCACCAACTCGCGCAGGTGACTAGCAGTTCCATGAGTGAAAGTGCACAAATTCAACAGTTTTCGGACCAGATCTCACGCCTCACGGCGGACCGACGCGAGCTGAATGAGTCTCTAAATTCCGAGCGCGCTCGAGGGGTGAAGTTGCAGAAACATATCGACGAACTAGAGGCCGAAAACGCAGAACTCGCGGAGTATCTGAATGCTGTTGGGCGTGAGCTAAGAGAAATTATCGGCTACGAATTTGGTGCATCGTCGACCAACCGGTCAGGACGACAAGAGTATCGGAACTTTGATGTGCTTATTCGTGATGCAAAAACTGCCTTGCAAAGGTACTATGATGTTTCGTTTCGAGGGGTATACGGGATCTTGTGTCTGACAAGTGGTGTATTTGTTTGACAGACAATTCAAGACAGAGGGTGATGCATTGCTACGCCGGTGGCAACATGATGCAGAGAGGATGAAGGCAATGCTCGATCGGCAAAGCGCAAAGTTAGCTGCTGGTCAGGCTGCGTTGGAAACGGCGCAACGGACTAGTGCGCACGCCAAGGGTGACGTTCGGGTACGCTCACGTTGGCATAATTGTTGAATGGCGGTTCGAGGTTGATTCCGCTACGGCAAATTCTCATTTTTCTTTTCGCTTCTGAATGGAATCATATGTATATTATGCAGTCACTGGATCACGCATGGTCGAAAAAGTACGAAAATCTGCGCAAAGAAGCTCAAGCAGCCCACCGCTCTTTGGAGGAGGCATTGCTTCGAGAAAAACGAAGATGCTCTCAATTGGAAGCTGATCTTGACCAAGCTCGCCGCGACCATGATAACGAACTTGATGACGGGCAGGTAAGTCATCGGAGCTTGCATGTGTAGATGTTATCTATTTCGAAGAGAATGAAACTGACTACGTTGATATGTCATTGAATCTACAGAGCACAATAAGGAGCCTTGAGCGTGACAACGAAGACCTAAAGGAAAGCAATCGCTTGCTACTTGCTGATATCCAAGAGCGCCGGCGTGCAGCAGAGCATGCGCGGAAGCAGCATCTCCGTGCCGTTGCGGAGAACAAGGATTTGTTGGATGCCATTGATATTCTGAAGAGCGGCATCACAGACCGTGACAAACAAATTGAGTACTACAAGGCGAGTTTGATGAAGTGGACCCAGCAATTGCATCGCAATGGTTCTATGAGCGATGTCAAGGAGAAGCTTATGGAGCAGCTGGAGCAAACGCAGTATATGGTGAATGAAACGTACAAACGATGGTCACATAGTGACATCGGTATGGGTGGGAGTAGCCTTTGGCTCGCCCGTCACGCGAACGGCGGCGCCTCTAGTGAGGCAATGGATTGGGTTGTGCAGCTGGATGAGCATGTTGGACGGATCGAAGCGGTCTGTGATCGCTGGAGTGATTTCCTCTCTCAAGCCAAAGATCTACACAGGCGACACAATGAAGGAAGACGAGCTACGGCCGTCGCGTTTCGTAATGGCAAGAAAGAGCGACCTTCATGGGTGGATGAGGTTGAACGAAAAAGTGATCGGTTGTTCAACGAGACGGTGCGCATATCCGATACGATGAGGGATGTTGTTGACGATGTCGTGAATGCACTCCAGCAAGCGCGAGTGGATAGAAAACGTCGATCTCGAATTGTGATTAAACCGAGGCCACCCTTGAGCCCGGCGCACGGAGAAGGTCTATCTATGGAGCATTTTACTGTTGACGCGGGAACTTTTGAACCCCGCAAAGGTGTCAACGGGCTCAAAGGTAAAAGCATCAACAGCGAGAACAATCAAAAGCACACCGACCATGACACCCCACAAAGCCGTCGCGATCGCAAGCGCGCCTCGCTCCCCCGGAGCGGGCAGAATGCGACAAGCATGGTCCATGTCCACTCACTAGCTTCGCTTGGGCGAATTGGCGAAGAGCTCCAAGCCATTGAGAAGAAGATCAAGACATATCCCGAGTGACTTTTCGTATGGAAGGCAGCAGAGCGTCACGACTGTTCTAAGAAGCTGGCGTTGCCGTGAGACTACAGTATGGAAATTCAGTAACGGTGTCCACAGTTGGTCTCCAAACCATGCAGTGGATGAACGAGTGAGGCAAACCCACCAAGGGGGTACATTGTGTGAAAGGTACTACGAGTATAAGTAATAGTAAGAGAATATCGCAAACGAGTGCATGGAAAGCACTCCCAAGCACAATACATCCTCAACCCCCTACGCTCAAATGTCTATGTCCCAAGTTGCTTGTGCGCATTCGGTAAGTAACCTACACGTTGCTGATGACCTCTTTGGCTAACTCGAGTATCTTGTGTCGGCTGGACGCCACTGTTATCGACCTAGAACTCATCCTCGTCAACAAGGTTCCTCATTTCGCGAATCTTCTCAAAGCTTACGAAAGAGATCACCGCCGATGGTAGTGCCTTGACACAATTGACTGTGAGGCCGCGGTACAGGCGCGCCAGGCGCCATCGCGACCGTGTGGCCATTGCGCTTGGTTCATCGCTGTTGCTGAGTGTCGCCCGCAGACAATCCCATGTGGACTTGTACGTTGGGAAGATCAACGTCGGATGCCAAGTCCCCTGTACTTGCATGCGGCGGCGCAGGACATCGAACGGGTACGCGATGGATTGCGAGGCAAGCGATGCCACGGTGGCACAAAGCATCTGACCAGGGATGCTGGGGTGACCCAGTTGATGGTGATGCGCGTGTTCGTCGGCATCCGTGTCGTACATGATGAAGATGGGGCGCAGGGCCTCGTAGATGGCGTAGTTGCAGCCAATGTACGAGAACACACCCAGACTGGCAGCGTTGAAGCCTCGGTAGAACGTGGCCAGTCCGCGCTCTTGGTGCATTTGCGCTGCCGCGTCGCGGATCCCCACGTACGGGCGCGTGGGCGTGAGGTATTGCTGCACACTTAATCGACCGCGAATCACGTCCAGTGGGTACAACAAGCAGTTGGCTGTGAGCCCCGCCAGGCCACCCGCCAACAGGTTGACGGCATCGATGGAAGGTGTCGGCGCTGGCTGCAGTGGCTGCTTGGTTTGCGCGTCGAACATGGCCGTCGCACTGGGCAGCGCCTGCAATTGGCTGCGGTAGATATCGCAGAGCAGGAACTTGGTGGGCAGCGATGGAAGGAGCCAGAGGCAGTGTGTCAGGTTGCCACTGAAGAGACTACGCACGCCACCCAGGCGCACCATATTGGTTGTGCCTCGCAAGAGCGATCTGTAGGGCGGTGGCGGTGGCGGTGACGGTGATGGTGGCAAGCCCCCCTCCGATGTCGCCACGGCAGCTACGCGGATCGTTGCCGTCGGGACGGGCACTTGCAGCAAGATCTTGAGTCGTTCGAGTGGGGCACAGACCGTGCGGGAGAAGGCCCCAGCCGTGATAGCAGCCGCGAGTGACGTGGCCTGCTGCCCCCATCGCACTCGCTGCTGTTCACGCTCATCTTCCTCAAGCAAGTGGAGCTCACTGGCGCATTCATCACCTTGCCCATTTGTCTCGCTAGGTTCGTGGGCCATAGAACTGGCAAAACGCGCGCGGGCATGCCTTCGATGCGCATGTCGTGCCCCCTGCTGTTGTTGTTGCTGCCACGGGAGCGCATTCCAGTCACTTGCAGTGGGGTTGTAGCGAATGGAGGAGATCCATCCCGACCGCAAGTTGGCATCAAACGTGAGCTCGTGTTTGCCCCGGTTCACGTCATCGAGCGCGACGCCGCCATCACTCGCGCGAAACTCTGCTGCGCGCCACACGTCACGGAGCACATCCAGATCACGGCGCAGCGCCGACAAGAAGGCCACCAGCTCGGCGCGCGCTTGTCGTTCGTCGCGTCCATGAGACCCTTCCTCGCTGCCCGTGGCGTCGACTCCGGCCTCTTCCTCCGCGAGCAGGGTCGCGATGCCCCGCGCCAGATCGTCATGCGTTGCGCGCTGCACACCGTCACGAGGCAGGTCAAACAATTGCGCATACACTCGTCTTCGTGCGGCATCTGTCGTGTGGTTCTCACTGGGGGCTACGCCCGTCCACTCGGCCATTAGCTGGCTCAGGGTACTCAACGGCACGGTGGAGGACTCATCTGTGCCATGACTGCTACTGCCCGTGCCATCATCAAGACTGCTTTCACTCGTCGTCGTCGTCATCTTCTCCTCCTCGTTCTTCTTCTTCTCCTTCTTCTCCTTCTTGGCCATCGCATCCAGTACGCGGAACGCTGCCTCGGGCAACAACTGCGCTACATTGGAGGCCCCCAGCGCGATGTGAAAGTGCGCAAACTGCGAGAAATTGACCAGGCCAGAGGCATCATGGAAGAGCAGCATGTGGGCCAACCGCATGGCGCGGTCCGTGGCTAACGCCGTGGCCGCTGCGTCTGCGGCAGCGGCAATCCGCGCAGATTCATCACTGCCACCATGGCTACTGAAGCGTTGACTGCGTCGCCAATGGCGGCCACGGAATCCATCCGAAGAAGACGAAGAGGGCGTTCGCAGCATGCGCTGCAAATCCGTTGGTGTGATGTACGTCTCCTTCTCGGGGGTCTCCGGTTCATGGCGGCGTCGCGGTGAGCCAGCCGTTCCACCTTCACCAGAAGAATTGCTACCACCACGTGTGCCCATCTGGCGAAACATTTCAAACAGCGCCGATGAACCACTGCGCGTAATGGTCAAGAAGCTGGCACGGTCCATGCACCACAGCGTCGTGTCCTCCACCGCCGTGACGCTGGCACCACGCCGCGAGTTATACAGCAGCGCGGCCTCTCCAAAGCTGGCGCCACGCCCAATCACGCGGTCCACAACGGCGTGCTCGGCACTGGGCGGCTTGCGACGCGAGATTTCGCATTTACCCGTCTCGATCACGTAAAAGTAATCCCCGGTGTCGCCCTGTTGCAGGATGGGCGTGCCCGCCGCGAACCGCAGTGGGAAGCATTTGCGTACGGCCAGTGCCTGGGCACGATCGTCCAGCTCGGCAAACAATGGGTGCGCCGCCAGTGTGCGCATGAGAAAGCGAGCCTCCTCTCGTGAGCACTGCGTGCTAGGGTGTGCATCCAGGACACGCTGGAACTCTGTTTGACTTAGCTGCCACAGCACCACGGGCGGTGGTGATGATGTTGTGTCGTCACGGCTGGGAGTAGATGACGACGAAGATGCCTGGATGGTGGAGGAGGCGCCCCCCGCACGTACTGTGGCGCGACGAGGTGTGTGGTAGATCAATCCGGAATCGCCAAAGGCGCTGCCCGGTCCGTTCGTGGCGACGAGCACGCGCTGGTTGGAGCTGATGACGCGTGTTGCGTCATGCAGCTCGGGCAGCGCCAGCGTCTTGCGGCGTCGCAGTGGAGCCTCATGGACAGCAGCCGTGCTCTGATGGCTTGACGGGTTCGTGGGTTTCTGATTCGTGGCGATGGTCCGGGTGGCCTGCTGATGCGCGAGCTCATCTTCCTGGTCCTCGGTCCAGTCGGGTGCCTCCTGTTCCATTGGATGCGTCTTCCGTAGGTACTCATAGTCCACAAGCACATCGCATTCCCCACGCTCGATGATGTAGAAGAAGTCGCCAGCTGCACCCTGATGGAAGACCACCTCCCCCGCGTCCAGCACTCGGCGCCGGAACCGCGACGCCACGTCCAGCAGCTCGCTCTCACTCAGCGTGTGGAAGAGCGGGTGTCGACGCAGGCAATGCACGAGCACGCGGGCCTCCTCCGCCTGAGGCGCGCGTTGTTGCGTGTCTAGCGTTCTCTGGTGGCGCTCAGCGGCGTTCCTGGTCAATTCACGACGCAGTGAGACCTCGGGCAAGAGCGCAGCATCGGCCTGCAGCTTGAGGTACTGCTCCTGGTCACTGGAACCAAAATGCTTGGGGAGGTACGAGTTGGCGGACGGGTACTCGAGCAAGAGACCCAGGTGCTGGTAGAGCGCGGCCACGAGCTGGGAGCAAAACATCTTTTGGCCCTGCGGCGTCGCCGATGCCACCAGGTCGCGTGCCGTTGCGGTTGTGCGGATACCAGCATCACCAGCATCAGCATCACCACCACCAACACCACCTCCATCACCACCGCCATTGTTATCTGCATGGTGCTCGTCGCCCTCTTGGTCTTGTTCGCCGCCATTCTCAAAGATAGAGCGCTCGGTCTGGCTCAGCGCGGCGACCAGCTCATGGTACCGATCATCGGCCTGCGCGAGTGCGTGGCGCAGCGCCTTGCGCTCAAACGCGGGCATGTGGTGCCGGTGCTGCAGCTCATTCTCAAGGCGCTGGCGCTCTTTCTTTTCTCTGATCAACGCGTGGAAGAGCCGCTCCCGCTCCACACGGCGCGGCGCCATGACGCCGGCCTTGATAATGCGCTGCGCACGGTCCTCGTACGGTACGTTGAGCATGCGCGTGGCAAACGCCATGGCCTGTTCCCGGAAGAGCGGCGTGCGGGGCACCTGCAGGCGACGCAGCGCCACCTCGTGCGAATGACTGCGCAATAGACGCTCCACAAGCGGTCGCATCTTGACACCCGAGAGCGTGGCCTCGAGGAAGAGCAATTGTGCGGTTTGCGGGTCACGGATCACCACGCCGTTATGGTCCCAGCGCGTCCGACCAAAGAACTTGGCGCACGCGCAGATGGAGGCGCCATACACGCTCATGGTGCTGCATTGGCGATCAAAGACCACGACGTCACCCGTGTCCACGCCCAGGTCGGTCAGCAGCGACTCGAGTTGCGCCGCGCGCTCGGCACGGGCAGCCTCACGAGCGGCGGCACTGGTCTTGCCATTATCACTATCATTGGCCTTGCCTGTGGCTGGCGCCGTCTCCATGGGCGATGGCTTTTGCGCTGGTGACCGAAGATGCTCGAGTGAATCTGTGTGATTGTGCGCTTCCCCAAGCAGAAGAATTGGGGTGGGTGGTGGAATGAATACGTCGACCTCGACCGTTACGCCCCCAAAAAACCACAAAACCGCTTCCTTAAAACCGGATGATGCGGTTAACTTCCGTGGTGGGGGCTTACCACGACGTACGTATTGACTTACGTGATCTTCGTCACGACGAAAGGGTGAATTTCGACCAATCATGGGGCAGGAAATAGCGGGATAGTGTTTGCGAGTCATTTTGACTGGCACGGGGTTTGGAAGGCAACGAGATGCTGGGATTGCGATGGATGCATGGCGATTCACTTGCGCGGCGGCGCGGAGGAGCGTTTGCTAGCGCTGTCTGCGGAAGGAACGCGCTTCGACTAGAATGTCGATGGAACTCCGTTGATGCGACGGAACGCGTGGTCTCAAGTCGGAAGAAGGGATTGGCCTTCGAAGCTCGCGTAGAACGGATAATGCGCGCACTTGGCTGCCAGCTGACGGCCACGCAGGTCTCCATGGATGGCGGCGTTGATCATGTGGTAGGTGGAGAGACCAGATCTCATTGGTGTGGGGGACATACTGTTCTGAATTGTGCGACTGACCACTCGCTGGTGAATGATACCTAGGGTCATTGGAAACTACCCGACCTTGAGATTGATGTCGCGACACAGTGCAAGAATGAGAAGAAACCGGTCGGTGTGCAGGCGCTACGTGAGTTCCATGGCGTGATGTCGCTCTACCCAACCGATGCGTTGGGGCTTTTCTTTTCCGCCTCCGGCTATAGCATATACGCGCACAGGTGCGATCCAATTGCTGTTCTCTATATAGTTGTATCTACTTGACTATTGTCAACGGGTATGTGTGCCATCACTGCATCATGTGAACTGACTCGCCATCTCCAATGCGTATGAATACATCTCTATGTTTACGTGCATGCGGATTTGGGCATATCCCCAGGTATTTTGTCCGGACACCGCGTGCAGCTATTCTCTGCACCATCGACGAACAGGACCGCCTGGCCGCCTTTCACCTGAATGACCGGGCCCGTGCCATTCTGCCCAAGCTCTCCGTTGGCACGAGCTTTGTGCAGCACGAGCGCGAGCTCATTCTCACCTACGGCGAGTTCGTGCTTGGCGAACCGTAGCCCATGCCTGCCATCAACTCTACTTCAAGTACGGTGTCGAACGCTGAAATAGCGGGAATTCCCGTTAGGTGCCTGCCTCTGATAGGCTCAAATCCGGACCGTATTCAGCGGATGACATCATTCCCCCAATAAAAACTGTTTCCCCCCGTCCTCCTCTCCTCCTCCTATCCCGTGGTCCTTCGGCTGGACAGTGTCCGGAGCGCATTTCCTCCAAAAAAGGTTCACAAGTTTTAGGCGATTCGCGGACAGGTGGGAGTCACATAACGCTGCGGCGACCGACAACAGACCGCGTCGCAACGCGCCCCTGCAAGCCTCCTCTCCTCCTCCTCCTCGCTCCTCGCTCCCTTCTGCACGACCCAGCCCAACCAGCACGCGGTGTCCATTTCGTCACCAGCGACTAGACGGATCGAAGCCGGTTTAACCCATCTTCTCCGCTCCGCTTCGCTCCCCCTCCTCTTGCATCATCTGGATCTCCCATCCTTTTCGATGGTGACGGTGCTCAACCTCGATTCAATGCAGAGTATGGCGCGCGTGTTGCGCGATAGCTACGCGAGCCATGTGCTGCTGTTCCTGGTCGTGGTAGCGCTACTCAAGGTCGTCAGTGCATCCTGGAGGTAAGAAGAATCCCCCAGTAGTCCGGAATCCGAAATCCGAAATCCGAAATCCGAAATCCGGAAGCCGGAAGCCGGAAGCCGGAAGCCGGAAGCCAAATCCGGAATCCGGAAGTCGGAAGCCGAATCCGGAAGCCTGCCCAAATGAGACTATGAACCATCACCTAGGAATGAACAGTGTGCTAACGTGTATGTGTGTGTGTGTGTGGGTGGTCAATGGTGGTCACTGGAATGGAATACCTGGTCATCCACGACAACTAGCTCGTCACTGTCTCCATTTGAACTACAGACATGCCCACCCGTCAACCCGAACGTGCACTACCGCTATGGTATTGCGCAGATGCAGGGCCGCCGCCCGTACATGGAAGACCGCCACACGGCCCACGCCGACCTCAATGGTGACCCCACGCAGTCCTTCTATGGCGTCTTTGACGGCCACGGTGGGGACGGCGCCGCCAAGTACGAACAACCCATCTTTAATGGAGGAAATTAGCATGGCGGTGGTGAGAGATTGACTGATTGGTGGATGTCGATGCAGTTATTGCGTGCAGGCCATGTGCCAGAACGTCATCCGTGAACCATCGATGGCCCGGAATCCCATTGAGGCGCTCAAGAAGGGCTTTGTCAAGACTGATGAGGAGGTAGGTTCACTTGCTTTTTCATGGCTCTATATTTCTATCTATCTGTCTCCACGTGGATTCAATCAGTGGTTTAACAATGGCTGCTATGCTATTGGCGTACAACTGCTTTTCTTTTTTGATTTGCTGTAGTACTTGCAAATCGCCAACAAGCGCAATTCTGAGGATGGCACGACGGCTGTGGCCGTGTTCACCAAGGGAGATCGCCTCTACGTGGCCCACGCCGGTGATTCGCGCGCCATCCTGGTGCACAGCTCGGGTGATGTGACCCAGGTCACGTCGGACCACAAGCCCAACCGGCCTGATGAGCGGAAACGCATCCAGGAATTGGGCGGCTCGGTCGTGTTTTGGGGGGTCTGGCGCGTGGAGGGGATCCTCGCCGTCTCACGAGCCATTGGCGATCGTATGCTCAAGCCATTTGTCGTCGCCGAGCCCGAGGTGAAGGAGCTGACGCGCTCGTCGAAGGACCGGTACATGGTCGTGGCCAGTGATGGCGTTTGGGATACCGTGTCGAACGAGGACGCCACGGCGCTCATGATGAAGCACGATGACCCACAGACGGCCGCCAAGGTGCTGATGGACGAAGCGTACGCACGTGGGAGTATGGACAATATCTGCGTCATGGTGATTGACCTTCGAGAGTACGTGCGTTGGTGTTGCTGTGTTGTTCTTGCGGGCGTGGTAGTGATTGATGGCGATCGACTGACGTGAGGTGCATGATGATGATGTGGATATCATTGATTGTGGCATGTACTGACTATACGTGTTTGTAGGGAGAAGAATATCTGTACGACAAAAAGCGGATGAACAAGAAGAAAAACTCGGTAGCCTCAGGAATAGAGAAAAAAAAACTTATTTCGGCCATGAGAGATAGCGGAGCAGGACAAAGACAAACGGTGATTGCAAGCCAGCAATGCTAGCAGGATCAAATTAGCTTTCAACATATCACCCGCCTTTTGTTGCTGTTGTCGTCGTCGATGGTGGGGAGTGATGGTAAGTCATGGGTTGTGGTCTGGGGCTTCCACTCATGTCGCTACTTGAAGGATACCTGCGTCGGCTTGGTGAGTTCCTTCCGGAACGCTGGCTGGACGATGCGATCTGTCGCCGCCGACAGTTCCGTCGTGTATCGCAGCGCGCGCATCTCTTCACTCTCAGTGGTCCATCGCTGGCGATGCTTCTCCAGTTCGTCTTCCGGGATTGATCGTCCGCGCATGCCCTGTGGTGCCGCGAACTCGGTCGCCTGTATCCAAAAACCCAACACTCAGCACCCAGCACTACGCTGCAGCATCATTCGACAGTGCTCTCTCTCTCTATCAGTCTATCTATGTAGTAGCTACCTTGTGGTCGTTGCTGTGCACGGAATGGGCCACGGATTTCCACGTGCTCGGCACACGCGTCTTGTCCGCGGCAATAATTTGGTGATAGTCATACCTGGGGTCCTCCTGTTTCTTGAGGCCGGCGCCAAACAGTGGTGTGGTCACGCCGACCCCGTTGTTCATCTGACACTGCGCCGTGGTCGCGTACAGATCGCCTCCACCCCACGAGGCCTTGATCGCATTGGGGCGGTAGGCCTCCTCCACAAAATTGCCCACGAGCGTCTTGCAATCATACGTACGCTTGCCCCCACGCAGGATGTTGGAGCCTCCACTCGCGGGGCCCGACATACTGTGTCTCTCCTGGAAGCGCGATCGTTTTTCTTTGCTGGAAGTGACCCCACACAGCAAACAAACCCGCCCTCACTCGCCCTCTCCATCCATCCCCCACATCTCTCACCCATAGCTATTACAGCTCATCTCCATCATCCAGTTGCTCCCAGTGAAGACGGCCAAATGGGTACATCATAGCGACATGTGATTGGCTCCCATGATCCTGAGCTGGGGTCAGAAGCTCAGCGCACAGCGTTCTGATATTTTTGACGACACAAGTCCTAATTTGAGCTGGTCAGTCATTATAACAAGGTGACACTATATCTGATAGTCACTAGATCGAGGGGATACGTTTCGGCTAACTCTCTCAGCATTATTTGCATTCTTCTTCATCGTCGCGACCTGGCTCGTGGGCTCCCGCATCCACGACGCGCTTGCTGCTCAAGACCGTGCGCTACGTAACCATGCCGCTGGGCGTGAGTATCCCACAGCTGGTGTTCATCCCTCCGCTGGTGATGGTGGTGGCGTCGTTGGCGCTCTTCAACTTCCAGAACGTCTTTCGCTTGCTGTCCTCGAGTACGTCAGCAAGGGGGAATGGAGTGTGTGTGTGGGGGGGGGGG
>JAADWT010000914.1:0-13143 GCA_023336285.1 Pythium grandisporangium
CCCCCCCCGCCGCTCCCCGCTCCTCCTCCCCTGCCGCACACGTTCTTCCCATTCCGCGAGCTTCTCTCTCGCAGGTTTTCCGCATTTTCGCCACCATACGAAACACAAGTGAAACGCGTCTTTGGCTGCGCGCCTAGATTTTCAATCCATAAAGGGCAACCACCCAAGCCAGAAAGCGGCATCACCTCATCCGCGTCACCAGCAGCATTCGCGGCGTAACCAACGGGTTTGCTAAGGAACCTCCCCCATACACACACACACCACACAACGTAGCGGGGTGGTGGTGAGTAGCAGCTCGAGCTAGCGTCGCGTGCCATTGCGGTTCCCTCGCTGGAGCCCTGCAGCAGCATACACAAAGCCAATGAGTCTCCGCGATCAGTTCTCTGGTGACGGTCTGGGCGATGGCGCTGTAAGCGGCCAGATGCCACTCATGTACAGCACCTCCCTGTCGGTGAACTCGGACGATGAGTACAACTACAGCGATGTGGAGGAGGAGGAGGAGGAGCAGGAGCAATTGGAGGACGAGGAGGGAGACGAGGAGGAGCAGCAGCAGCAGCAGCAACATCGGGGGACAGCGCAGACAGCAGACGGAGAGAGTGACGCAGCCATGCGGGCATCCTTTGCATCTTCCTCGGGGGCGAGTACGGACGGAGCGCAGCGTCACCACGCGATGGACAAGTCTGCACATTTGTCGCCATTGAGTGGCTCGGCCACGAAGAAGAAGCGTGTCAACCCGGGCCTGAGCCACAAGCAAGCCACCGCTCAGGCGGAGGCCGAGTACCGTGTGATTGACGAGGAAGAGCTCTTTGTGGAGCAGCGCAAGCTCATGGACGAAGTGGCGCAGGTGCTGGACATTACCACCTCGGTGGCGGCCATTCTGTTGCGCCATTATGCGTGGAACAAGGACAAGCTCTATGATCAATACTGGAGCGATCCGGAGACGGCATGCCAGGAAGCCGGCGTGGCCTGCGTGAATGTACCCGCGCCATCGTTTGCCGAGGGGCAAGAGGTACGTGCGGAGGAAGACATTGATGTTGTTGATTGCTCGTCTGAGACCCATGAAGCTGATGACTCTCTCTATTTGCATTGGTGCACACGCAGATTGATTGCAACATTTGCTGCGACGCATACCCAGGCAACGAAGTATTTGGCATGGGCTGTGGACATGTGTACTGCGTGGTACGTTGCCATGGGTGGTGGTGGTGACTGCGCGGTTTGCTCGCTTCTTTGCCGCTCACGCTTCTTCCTGGTCGTTTCTATTGCGCGTGTCACCTACAGAACTGCTGGAAATCGTACCTCTCACTCAAGATCTCGGAAGGCTCGGCCTGTGTCAGTACGACGTGCCCCGCACATGGTTGCAAGGAAGTGGTCCCCGACACGGTATTTCGCCGTTTGCTTTCACCGGCAGACTTTGGCCGCTACTCGCGTTACGTGTTGCGGTCGTACGTGGACATTAACAAGTGTGTCAAGTGGTGCCCCGCTCCGGGCTGTAACAAGGCCATCTCGAGTGCCGGGGGGTTACTCTCTGTGAGCTGTCTGTGTGGGTGCGTGTTTTGCCTTCGCTGCGGTGAAGAATCCCACTCGCCGGTGAGTTGCGAGCAGTTGCAGTCGTGGCAGGAGAAGTGTAAGAATGAGTCGGAGACAGCGAACTGGATTTTGGCCAACACGAAGAAGTGCCCCAAGTGCTCTGTTCGCATCGAGAAGAACCAGGGATGTAACCACATGACGTGCCGAAAGTGCGTGTACGAGTTTTGCTGGGTACGTATTTGCGTTGGTCCGAACGATGGTGTTGTTTTTTTGCGGGGAGCGAAGTCGTTGTACTTACCGTGTATGTGGAATTGGGGTACATGAAACTGTAGATCTGTATGGAAGCATGGGACAAACACGGATCCGGAACGGGAGGCTACTACAAGTGCAATCGGTTTGATGCGGATAATGTCTCGCAAGATTCGGATGCTGCACGCGCCAAGGCTGAGCTGGATCGATACCTCCACTACTACCAGCGATACGCCAATCACTCGGAGGCGGGAAAGTTTGCCCAACGCATGCGGGAGGGCACAGAGGCGCGCATGATTGAGCTCCAGGCAAGTCACGGCGAGTCGTCGTGGATTGATGTGCAGTTTTTGAATGCTGCCACGGAGCAGTTGATCGAATGTCGACGCATTCTCAAGTACACCTACGTGTTTGGGTACTACCTTCAACCTGGTAAAGAGCGGAACCTCTTCGAATACTTGCAGGAAAACCTGGAGAAGAACACGGAGCATCTGACAGGGCTGTCAGAAATGCCACTAGACAAGATGGATCGTGCCGAGATTGTCAACTACACCCGTGTGACGGAGACATTCTTGCGGAACTTACTCACAGGAGTGGAGGATGGCTTAACTTCCGGGGAACCGGCACTTTAGGCAACTCGATAGGCTTCCATTCCAACGGGTGGACACCGAGCGGGGAGGTTGAGCTTGTCGATGATAACATGCGTGCGGTATGGATATTCTCCATCCTACGTCTGTCAAGTCACCAGAACCCTGCTTGCTGCCCTATCTTCGTGTGCCCTTTTACAGAGCCACGTTGCTCGTTCGTTACCCAATCTCCCATCCATACACGTACGGCACCCACCCTCTCACACAAACAGAATCAACAAAAGCAAACCAAACAATTCAGAATCAAACAGAAACCCACACACACAAAAATGAATCTTCGTAGTATCCAAATAACAGCATGTACACGGTCTGAAGGCTATGGTGCATAAGTGGATGGATCTTTATTATTGCGTCAATCCCAAATCGTGTCCTGGGGGTGGCGCAAGCGACTAGGTGAATATGGCTAGGATGGATTCGTTCATGTTGCATTGCAAATATCCGCCGAGAGTCAAGTGTAGTATAATAAATTTGCATCAGTCGTCCTCGCCTCGCAGTGTACGCGCTCCGGCCATCAGCGTACGACGCGCTGATGCATCCTTGATGCCCAGGAAGTTGAGGTCATCCTCTTCAATACCCGTCTGTATCAAGAAGCACGCAGATTCAACAACAAAAAAGTTGTTGAAAATATCAGCGACCAACAACCATCAAGGGAAGCTCTGAGCCATCAAACATCGACGGGCAACACGTACTTCACGGATAAAGTCGACGCTAGCAAAGCCTTTGGCCTTGAGCGTGGCGGTGAAGCGCTGCAGCTGCAGGCCCAGCAGCCACTGGTACACCTCATCTGTCGGATCTTCATTGCCGGTATCCGCTCCATCGCCCTCGCAGTGGAGGTCAAGACTGCGATTGCTATTGTTCTCGCTCTTGGAGGTGGTCTTGGTCTTGTTCTTACTCTTGGTTGTTTTAGTATTGGTATTGGGCTTGGTCTTACTCCTGGACTTGGCCTGGTCGGTCTTGTTCCTGCTCGAGTTGGCACTCCTGCTTGCCGACGACGAGCACGTGGAGCTTGAGGAAGTATTGGCAAGGCTAGCTCGCGTTTGTTTCCGGTCAGTATCTGCTGTCACCGAGGGCGTGGCGCTGAGCTGTGCGTTGGCAAAGTCGATGCCCTGGTTGATCCTCGACATCCACGTTACGAGGTCGTCTCGGCTTGCGGCGTGAAGCTCGCGCACAATCTTCCACCTTCCATTCACGATATGGAAGCTCAGCTCGGGCATCTCCATGGTCTGTGTGGAGAAAGAGGAGCATTCCGTCGTTAGTGCTCCACCGTAACGAGAGAGGCTAAGGGCGGAAGATGGCGGAGAGAGGAAACAGGGTTACTGTAGTATTACCTTCCAGATGCGACAGTCTTTGAGGAACAGGGACGACATGGTCGATGGGGGTGCCGACAAACTGCCACGTCGACCACTGACGTTCTTGTCATTCGCCTTGTCCTGCTGTTGCGGCGTCGACGAGTGTCCGTTCTCGGGTTGATGTGGCTGGTGGTCCTCCTGTTGTTGCTCTTGCTGCTGCTCCTCAGCCGTCGTGCTTGGTGCGTCCGTGTAGTGCAGCGTGTCCCGGTCCAGGACAAACAATTTCTCAGACCATCCACGGCGTCCACGGCGATTGCGCTTGAGCAGCACACCCGAGTAGTGCACGGGTGCGAGCACACGTACGGATGGCCCCTCTTCGGCGCGTGCCTCCTCCTCCTCTCCATCCTCCTCCTCCTCCTCCTCCTCTTCTTCTTCATCGTCCTCCTCTTCATACCCGTCCTCATCCTCCTCCAGCTGCAGCCCACCCAGCGTGACGTCCTCGTCCAGTGGCGTGAATGGACGCAGCTCCACCTCCACCTCTGGCTCCCCCTTCCGTTCCAATTCTCCCACGATCTCACGCAATTGGCTCACCACGCTCGCGCTCGTGGGGCGTTCACTCGGCTCAAAGGCGGCACACTGCAGCGCCAATGCCGCCAGCGCCGGTGGACACGACAGCGGTAGTGCGTCACGAAACTCGTGCTCCAGGATGCGGAACTTGTACTGCGGCAGGCGCTGCAAGAAGCCATCGTGGCTGGCACGTCGGCAGCAGAGCAGCTCCATGAGCACGACGCCCAGACTAAACACGTCCACGTTGTCGCCATAGTCCTCGTCCAAGAACATCTCGGGGGCCATGAACGCGTCCGTGCCGCAATAGGATTTGCGCCGCACCGCCGCCGGTGCATTGCCCTCCGTACCTGAGGCATGCTCGTTCCACCGCTTGGTCTCGGTGGCAAACCCGAAATCGCACAGCTTGGCCCGGAAGGCGTCGTCCAGTAAGATATTGGACGACTTAATGTCACGGTGAATGATCTGCCGCGCGTGAAGGAACGCGATGCCCTGCGCAATGTCCAGCGCGATACGCGCCATGAGGCGCCAGCCATGATGACGAATCTCTTGCGCACGGATACGCGTGAGCAATTGGTCCAGGTCCCCGTGGTTGGAATGCTCGCTGAGGATCAATACCTGCCGCGCGCGGCGATGGTCCGCGGCGCCAATGTACTCGAGGATGTTGGGGTGCTGCAGCTGTGCCAGCAATTGGACTTCCTTGAGCACGAAGAGTGGGATCTGACCATCGGCATCCTTGGGTTGGCACTTGACGGCCACCGCCTTCTTATTAAACTCGCCCTTGTACACGACCGAGAATGCGCCCTTGCCAATCTCCTTGCCAATCTTGACCGCGAGCGGATCGATAGCGAACAGAGAGGTGGCGGCATCGAGCTGCGCATGCTCGAGCCCGCGCTGGTTGGCCGACATGACCCCAAGAGAGAGGTAGAAGATGCTGCGCTTTTCGTTGGTGCGACCGCTAGCGTCGGGAGTGAGCAGCTTCACGGACTGGTAGGCAGGCAAGCTGGCTGCTTGATTGCTTGGTTGCTTGGTGGAGTAGTGGAGTGGTGGAGTGGTGCTGCCAAGAGCGATGTGAGAGCGGGCTGACGGACGCCTCTATAGCGAATGAGAAGCTAATCGCAGCGGCGCCGCCCGACCATTGAGTGAGTTGAGTGGGTGCCTGCGGCCGTGCGTATTTGGTTGATCTCTCTCTTTCTCACCCCTCCCTCTCTGAGTATCGATCATCTATCTATCTATCAGTGGATCTATCTGTCTAGCAAAATATCTGGATTTTTGTATGAGTGCCCACGCTATTTATAACTTCAATGCCACTTTTCAAACAACTCGCCGGAAATAGAAGAGCATCGAAGGATGGATACAGATGGACGGACGGACGGACGGACGGGTCTGAACACAGGAAGAAAAAGTGGATGCATGGGGGATACTATATACTCCGGAGTAATAGGATAAGGCACCACAGTGCATAACTGAAGTTAGTAGTGGTGGTGGTGGGGGCGGTGGGGCCTATTATTAGCTTGTACTGGTAGCGTGTTGGGATTTGGCTACATGCACATGCATAAATGAGATGCACAGGCCCATACATAGAGACAAGACATGGGCATCAACATAGGCATGGGCATGGTGGTGGTGGGGAGGCAGATCCTAATGCATAGCTTTGTCTGGTTAATGGAGGAGTACGCTAATAATGGCGCGGGACGTTCTTGCTCGGACACGCTCTCATACACTCTCAGCTGGAGACTGTTCTTCTGGCAGCCATGACGCGAAGTGCCGGCATGTACTCGGCGATGATGCCCGAGATATTGAACGTGATATGGTTGACCATGTGTGGCGCGCGGTGGCCGAGCTGCGCATACTCGTCAAAGCTGATAAAGCCATCGCCGTCCAGGTCCACGTCGGCCATGGTCTGGTTCACGATCGTTTCAAGCTCGCTGTGCTGCATATTGATGCTGTGCTCGGTGATACATGCCTCCAGCATGCTCAGCAGCTCCGACTTGGACAGCTTGCCATCGCGGTCAATGTCCAGTACGTCGAAGGAGACTATCACGCAAACCAGTCAGTAGGAACGTGGATGCATTTGGTAATACGTTAGTGCAGTTGCATCAAAGCAGAGCACCTCCATCAGTGAGCTCATCGAAGGATACATACAGCGCAGCTTCTCGTCGGATGTGCCCTTGGCGGAGAGCACCGAGAGGCTCTGCAAAAACTCATCAAAGCCGATGAACGAGTCCTCATTGGCGTCAAAGAGCTGGAAGATACGGTCCACGTACAGCGACTCCTTGACCGTAAACCCCAGAGCGGTCTGAAAGTCACTGCGGTCAATCAGACCGTCGTCGCGCACACTGGCGCTAATGAGATCGTAGTGCAAGTGTAGCGCCACGACCTCGTCGGCCGTAAAGTGCGTGGCCTCCACGAACGCCTGCACCTGCTCGGGCACGAGCTTGCAGGTCAACGGGAGTGCATCCATATCCGTGGCGTTGACACCAACCTCTTCCTTGGCTAGCGATGCAGCGGCGCCCATGACAAAACAACGACGATGCGACTGGGTTGCATGCAGCAGCAATCGCTCGCTTCCTTCCCTCGCGCCGTTTCGAGCGCGATGGATGGATACGTAAAATCCCGTAAACAAAAAACCGATTGACAGTCCTGCATTAAGGTTCACCACCTTATGCATGGGATCCATTTATTGTGGTGCACACTACTTTCGTTAGCGTTGGGGGGCCCTCGCTGCTGCTGGCTGCGAGCCCATGTCGGCGCCATCACCACACATCAGGGAAGCACGCCGCAGAATTGACAATAGAGCAAGGGGGGCAGTCATGCAGGCGATCCGAGTGCTTGCGCGCCTGCCACAGCAGCAGCGCCTCCGCGTGCGTAGCGCTGCCAACGTGAACGCCTCTGTGACCACGTCAGCCTTGGCCAAGCGTGCCCAGGTGGCGTTCCGTGGGTTTGCCACCGAGTCCTCAGAGACCGATGCCGCGGTCGTCGGTGCCAGTGATGTGGAGGCCGAGGCCGAGCCAGACATGGAGATGGAAGACCTTGGTGTGATCGCGTCCGTGCCGCTATCACAGGTACATAACCGCTTGGATGTAGTGACTAGGAGCTCTCGTAGCTGCTCGATGGGTGGTGTAGTGCCTTTTGTTGTAGAGCCCGCTGCTGACCACGGACGGCACTCTGTTTTCTGTGCCTCTCGATGCCGCCATCGATGGTGCAGGTGACGGAGAAGGAGCAGCTCAAGTTCTTCCCGTTCCTGAAGGAAACGCAGGACCATTTGATGCCCGAAGGGTGCGTATCTCGCGATGGATGTATGGATGGATAGTGCTTTGATTGTGAGCGGTTGTTGCGATCAAACGGGCGGCGCTAACTAGCAAATGCGATTGCTGGGATACTGGGATACTGGCATACTTGGCGGTTTATGCTGCCTGTGGTTCGGTTGTGAGTAGTATTAACCGCCGCACCGAGGAGACATTTGATCTCGTGGGTCACCGCCACTTTATGTTGCGCGAGAACACGCTCAATATCATCTCGGTCATGAAAGGTGCGTGAACAAGCAGTGTGCCTGTTGTGTGTCCAAGTAAACCACTGGTCTGGAAGTCGTGCGCTCACGATGTTTCCTCTATGGGCGTTGGATGGACTTACTTGCTTGCCCTCTTTCCATAGACTGGGAGGCCAGCAAGTCTGGCGCCTTCGTGATCGACGGCGACCGTGGCTGCGGCAAGACGTGAGTACCGTCAGCCTTTCACCAACACCGACAACTCTCATGACACCAACAATGTCCTCACGGCTTGCTTTTGGCGTTGTTTCTTCTTGTTGTTGCTGGCGTTGGGTAGCGTTTCGCTGCAGCAGATTGTGCAGTTTGCGCGTGAGAGCGAGTGGTTGGTGCTGTACGTACCGCATGCGCGGTCCTGGTGCACAGAGGCGCCGTACGTGATCCCATCACCCTACGTGACGGGCAAGTACGACGTGGACGAGTATGGTGTGGCCCTGCTGGAGAAGTTCCTGCACTGCCACGGCGAACAACTGCGTACGATCCCTCTGCGTGGCTCGTACGGAGACCGATACTACCCGGAATCCTTCGAGGCCAAGCCCAAGGACGCGAACGAGTATGATGCCTCGACGCTCACGCTGCGGGACCTCGTGGTGAACGGTATCCGTGACGAAGAGCTGGCGTGTGCCGCGGTCGTGGACCTGCGCGCCGAGCTGGCCAAGGTCACGGAGTTCCCCGTGCTGATCGCTGTGGATGAGTACAACATGTGGTTTGGCAAGACCGTGTTTGGTTATGATGGCGTGGATGTGGCACCAACGGATATCTCGGTCGTGGAGGCTCTCACGGATATCCGTGCCGAGGGCCATGTAGCGGACCGCAAGCTCGCGAACGGACTGTTTATCGCCGCCACGACGGAAAACTACCCGAGCAAGGCTGAGTTTAAGAAGCAGGTGAACTACCGTGGCCTGCGGACGACCATGCGTCCGTACTCAAGCGAAGAGCTCAAGACCGTGATCGCTTACTATAACCAGGTTCACTTTCTTCACGGTACGTGTTGGTGCGGATCATTATGATGCCGAGATCGAGGCCAACTTGCTGATGGATGGATTGATTGATTGACGAATTTGGTTTGGGTGGGTGTAATTGTAGACAAGCCAACCGACCAGCAGGTGGCATTCTTCCGTCTGATGACCAAGTCGGTGCCGCTCAAGGTCTTTGACCGTGCGTCGTTTTCGTAGAGGAATTGACAGGGGTCAGCCACATTACGCCGTTGATCAATGGATGCACCACCACAGTAGAAAGGAAAAAAACAAGCCAACCTCCATCTTCGGGGGGCGTTGCATCAATATGGTCGACCTGCTTGCTGGCGGCTTTGTGTTGGTTGGCAGAAGGCCTCCATGCACAGACAGACCTCCACTACAAGAAAACAAACAAAAAATCAAAGCAGCCCTGCGGGCAATATAGATCAGATGGCATACATCACCGATTTGGAGCGTACCTCTCTCTCGCTCACTGTGCGTTCGCTGCCGTGCTCACTTTTGCTATCTTGTGCTCACACTAGTAGTAGAAGTAGATTTGTCGAGTTGCTCTTCAAAATATTTGGCTTGCGTTCATCAAATCAACGGCTTTCATCGCGCCACACTTATATTACAGACTGCATCCAGCCATCCATTCATTCGTCTCATGCTCACGACCCTCTCTCTCTCTCTAGTTCTAACGGAACTGCTGTGATCACTCTTCGCGTGGAGGGTGGGTTATGTACTATACCTCCGTGCGAACAAAATGACTGGATGTGTGCTCATCGATGGGTAGGAACGAGGACGAGTACCGCATCGACATGCTCGAGCCTCGACCGGCACCATGCGCTCCTCCTCCCCCTGCTGATGCTGGTGCTGCTGCTGATGAGAATGACCCGTTCGTCCCTGGATACAACCGCCGCTCGCCTGGGTAGCTGGCATCCCCCCCACTACCCGTCCAATGGTCGGCGCCGCGGCGTGAGGGCCCCGTGGAATCCGACAGCCCCGAGCCATCGGACCGCGCATGCATGGACAGCGCCATGCTGCTAAACATTGTGTCGCGCGTGCATCGCGAGGCCGCGCGCTGGGCCCCCTCCTCGGACTCGAGGACGGAGCTCCAGCCGTCGCTGCTCTCACGACTGTCGTGGCTATGGCTCTCGAGAATGATCATGTCGTCGTCGTGAGTTGGCACCATGGGAATAGGCATGGACATGGGCATGGGCATTGCCGCGCCGCCACCACCACCAGGACCTCCACCAGGACCTCCTCCTCCCGCTCCTCCTCCTCCTCCTCCTCCTTCACCTCCACCATTCATGGCACCGCCAACGCTGCTGGCAATGGAGCTGTTGGCACTGCTGGGCAGTGCCGACGCCAATGGGTAGGAGCGATGCGACCCCACTGACCCAGAGGGCATCTGGTAGGATCGGTTCGAGCCAGCGCCATAGGACCTGTTGGAACCAGCGCCATACGACCGGTTGGAGCCAGCGGCGGCATACGAGCGGCTAGAGGAAGACGACGCCACGCCATTGCTTCGGTTCGTGCCTCCCGTGGGTGGCGGTGAGAAGAACCCCCACTCACCCGTCTTGTTGGAGGTCATGATGAACGTCGGGGACAGCGCACTGCCCGCGGAGCGGCGGTCGCTGCCATTGTGTCGGCTCAGCCCTCGGCTGGGCACCCGGCTTCGCCCCCCACTGCTGCCGCTGTCTCGGTCTCGTTCCGAGCCCAGCTTGTCAAACGCGCGCAGGTGGCGGTCCATGAGGTCATCGTCCGTGTCACGCTCACGCTCGTACTGCTTGCGGTGAATGACCGTGAACATGGCCACGATGGCGCAGATGCCGGCCACGACGCCCACAATCGAGAGGATCGAGGCGGCGCCCAGGCTGTAGCGACTGCTCTCGCTCTGGTTGGAGCTCGAGACGGATTCATTCGGAGACGAAGGGTCGATTGCCTCATCATGACGCGCGTCGTCGGTGGTGGTGTCGGTGTTGGGCTGTGGCGAAGATGGCGATGGATTCCCTGGGTGCACGCTGCCCGCTATATTGTCGTCCTCGTTGGAAGGTTCCTGCTCGGAGGCATCCACGGTGCCAGGAGGGGTGATGGAGTTTTCTACACGTGTTGGTGCCGAGGGCACCACGCCGGCGGCCGAGCCGTCGCTCCCGCTCGAGTCCTCGTCCTCGTCCTCGTCTTCCTCGCGATCGCGGTCTGCGCTATAGTCGAGGCCGGCGCCAACATCATCGGATGAGGCCGAGCCATGGGTCGATGATGACGACGACGTGGAACGAGACGGTGGCGACGATGATGGTGCGGAGGAAGGCAATGGTGCGATGGTCGCGCGTATGAGCGGTCGTTCGCGGGCTCTGGAGGATGCGGGTCGCTCTATGACGGGTTCCGCGATGGCCAGGCCCACGTCTGCGTCCGCATCCGCACCAGCGGACCCACTGGCGCTGGTACTGGTACGGATACTGGGACTGGTGGTGACGTCGGTAAAGTTCAGGTTCCTCACGCTCGCCACCGAGTGGACGCTGCCGCTTGTGCTGGTGCTGGCGCTAGTGCTGGCGGAGTGGTTGGTGGTGGTCGTTGTCAGTGTGGAGGTGAAGTCCACGCTGACGGCATTGGTCAGCGATGCATTGGCCGTGACGGACGGGTCAACGGCGATCACTATGAGGAGAAGCACGAGCCAGGAGCGCGCGGGTAGTCTCCGGGGTGGAGACGCCGGTACGCGCGGCTGGCGCATGCGCATACGGTGGCGGATCCGCTTGCGAGTTCTTCTCCCCTCCCCCCTTCGTTGATCGAACGGAAGTGGGCGTTCACGGCGCGTTCGCTTGTCCTGACGAAAGCCGCGCTCTTCGAAGGAGGGAAGCGCACGAAACTAAAGGACGGAGATGGCGTAGCCGATGATGACGGAGACGATGATGAGGCTGATGGCGGCAGAGCCAAGGAAGAGATGAGAGTCGTCCCTCCCGACGCAGCCACTACAGCAGCAGCAGGAGCGACAGGATAGGATAGCCCCAGCTAATGTACTGTATACCAATCGCAGCCGGCGGAAGGAGATTTGGTGGGAGTTTTGGTTGTCTTTTTACCTCGTGCAAACCAACTCAACTCAAATCTGATGGATGCATCACCTGCCGAACAAGTCAGTTCAGCAATAGCGAACGGCGGGAGTGAGGAGCTCATTTTGTGGTGGAGCGAGCGATAGCCAGATAGATCCACACCTAATACAGTACACGATGAAGTGGAATCCAACACAGGTGCCGTAACATACTGGATTAGCGTGTATTTCGTCGACTTCTCCCCCGTCCGCTGATAACGGCTGCCACTCCCTGTGGAAAGCCATGCTGGGCCTCCTAGTGGTCCAGCCCATGCCGCAGAGCGCTGCCAACGGAACTGTGAAACCGCATACATTGCGTGCCACCATCTGGGCGGGGTGTATGTGCGTGTGCGTATGTGCGTGTATCACCAGAGTGGGAGGGAGTGCGTATTTCGAACTCATCCGATTTTGCTATCAACCACCAACTTTTAACCCAGTTCTGGAAAATGAAGAAGTGAAACCACCCCTCGGTCCCTTCCAGTGAAACCGCCAGGTTGAAGCTGCATCAAGCGCTTCCCTTGGTCACTATCCGATCCAAGACAAGCGACCCACATGCCAAGTAAGACGGCGGTAACGAGCGGCGCCAAGAAGAAAAGCAGCAAGCCACGCGACAAGGAGAAGGAGAGGGAGAAGCGCAGCCGCGACAAGGAGAAGCCCCGGGACAAGAGCAAGGACAAGGACAAGGAGCGGGCGCGGGCGCGGGACAAGCGCGGTGGCACCTCTGCGAAAGAACGAGCGAAAACGGACAAGAAGAAGCAGAATGGAGACGATGCGGCTGGCGAGGAAGACTCCGTCGAGAGGGCGCCTGCTGGTGATGGTGGTGCCGCCACTGCCGGTGCAGGGAACATGGCGTTCCCACCAGCACCACTCGATCCGGACGCGGTTCAGCTGTTTCGCCGGTATGACCGCTTCCGCGTTGGGTTCCTAACACGGCTCGACTTTTTGCAGCTTTTAGAGGATTATGCCGAGCCACCACCAACGAGTCGTGGTGGTATCCAGTCCAGTATGGCTGTGCGCTCGGCGCTAGCACTCACGGATTCCAGCGGCATCCCACTCGGGTACGCGCGCACGGGCAAGAACACGGAGTTTGAAGCGGGTCAGCTCTTTGAGCGATACGACCGAGAGCACTGTGGGCAGCTCTCGTTGGACGCGTTTGCCGTGTTCTTCGCGGATTTCCAGTCCCAGCTTCGCACGTTCGTGGACGATCTGACGCGGTACCCGCCGCTTGCGATTGGTGAGGGGCAGCAGCTTCAACAGCAACAGCAACAGCAACAGCAACAGCAAC
>JAADWT010000915.1:0-13125 GCA_023336285.1 Pythium grandisporangium
CACGTCATATGAAGTTTACGTAACACTCAAATATATACAGTTGATTGGCTGGATGGTTCAGCCAATCACGTCTTGCCACGTTGACGATTACGTCAACGGAAGTTGAACTTCATATGCGAACTTAAGCGAGTCATGTAATATGACCGGTGAACTATGACATTGATTGCACCCCTCGCATCCTGTGCGATACGTCACAATCATTAAATGTATTGCCCCAGTCTACGTATTCTGATTGCTCGCAAGAAACTATTGACAGCAGCAAACCAAGTCATTAGGTTGCGGAAATCGACATTGAAGGGGGAATACTAGTCGCTAGTAATGGTAAAGCAGAAGGTGAAATTTCTCCGACTACTGAAACATCCAGTAAGAACGTCGAGACAATTCCACTTCCGATCGCAAAATCGAGGAACACCACGTGCCAAAGTTTAAAGCAGGGATGGCACAAAGCTCAATCTCGCAAAGCCGTTCTAAGTCAACCAACGGACATCAGTATCATCGTGCAGGAAGTTGTGGTATGGTCGAAGACCTCCCCTCGCGTGGGTTTCGAATTGTGAAAGATGTCGTTGAATCGTATCCACTAGCCATGGATGACGGATTTTTGGCTGGAAGGACACCAAAGGGCAAACGCGAAACATTCCGGCGGTCAGATTATGACTATAACTTCGTGATTCCCAGCAAAATGGCCACGAAAATGGACAGTGTAATCACTAAATTTGATAATGTGGAACGTGCAAAGGGACGGGCAGATCGTCTACATGCTCGGAAAGCAAAATAAGGATTGGAGACGGAGGGTAAGCCAGAGGATGTTGATGCTGTTAGCGATGAAATTACTGCTACTTGTCTTTGTAGTGCCGGATTTCGTCTCATTCTCGCGGTAAGTGATCAGGTTGGGTTGCTTTAGGACGCTACAGGAAGTTTGGGTTACTTTAACAGAAAAATGTTGGACTTTGTCGTCAGCCGGAGTGTGTTTGCTATGGTCGAGTTTTAAGAAGAAGTGTGGAGCATGGATGAAGGACCGCCAGTGGTTGTGTGAAGAATGGTGTGATACCGAGGTTGAACTGTTTTGTAAAGAAATGTCAGGCTCATTGTCAAGTTCGAATTCTGTTCTTGCCGGCCAAGTCCTATTGAAGCATGATTCGGTAGCTCTTTGTACCCGATTTTCCAACTGAAATGGCCCTGGGAGAATTCAGTTCACTGAAACCGTTGGATACGTCGCTCGGGCGCCGAATGCTGAACGATTCAGTTGTCTATATGTGTTGCCAAGCCATTGCTAATGGTCGCCAGGACTGCCTTGTTTTGGGTTCGCTTGTGGTGAATACGACAGGGCTACCTACGCCAACGCGAGGTGGGACATACTTGCCTATTTCAGAAATGGCATACGTGATTCTTCCAGTCCATTTTTCAGCAATCCATTGGGGTGTGATCAAGGTCAAAATTTATAAACTACTATGTCTTCCGCACTACGCGGCTGTCCTAGAAGATACGTGGGAAAATCGGCTTCTGCCTTTCTTGAAGCGGTGGCATTTTGCGTGTGGTGTGGACATCGTATTCCCGGACGTGACTATGTTGTGGCTAAAGCAACCCGTGCAGAGAGATAGAACGTGTTGCGGGGTGATGATTATCGCTCAAGTGTATTCGTATTTGAATGATTTATATGGATTCCAAGGCGTCGATAATGTGACCCCAGCATAATCAGTACAATCGGACTGCGCATTTTTTGTGGATGCTTCTCTGTGCCACCGATGAAGACAACGAATTAGCGTCAACCCAGGAAACCCAGGTTATTGATCAGAAGCTTGCGAAGTACTATCGAAAAGGCGGTAAAAAGCTGTGGAATTAGGCACGATAGCACACGAGCTTAAGCGGTCGCAGGTTCGGTAGTGGTCCCATACAGAATCCTAGAGGAGGGACTTACTCGTTGGTATTGCAAGGTGGCTACGGGGCAGCTATGATGCCGCCGCTACATTCGCAGGTTCGGTGGTGGTCTCATACAGAGTCCTAGTGTAGGGGCTTACGTGTTGCCATTGCACATTTAGTGCGCCGATCGACGCTTTCCTTTTTTGATGAGGTCGGTGGTCGGTACTGGTTTGGGTTGCTATAATAGATGTGTATTCCCGTTTTTACTTTGGATTTGATATGTTGCACAATTGGAAAAACGTGTATTGATAGATTATTTACGCGTTGACACACAGCTCTTTGCACCACACGACACTCGAAAGTACTTCGAAAATAGTACTTGTCGTTGCTGTACTGGAACGGGAGCTCCGTACTTTGTGGGATCTTCTTCCGCGACATTTGCCACGCGTCGTCTAGTTCCATCAAGTAGTCCGACAGCGAAACAATTCGGTAAGCAGTGGTGGTTAATGAATCACCCATAGTTTCCTGCCTCAAGGGGGTCGGTATACACGCTGGTCAGTCGGCCTTCATACGTTGCGTCGCCGTCGAGTTTGAGCATATACATCTTGTTTGTAGCTCGAATGTAGCCGAAATCATCGATCAGATTTCCAACGTACTTGATAATAAAATCACCCTTCCCAATATCAGCAATAGTTTTCACACCGATCCCCCTTCCGTCACTGGTCTCGAAAAGCTCTAGAGAATCACAATCATCTCCATACATCCACTCAGATGTCATTTTGGGAATACGAATTCATCCTCACCGACGTTCCGATATCGTGCCCGCTGGACGGCATTATCGATGGATGATATCGAACTCGGATAGTGCCCGCTGGACGGCATCATCGTATTCGGTAGTCAAGGATTCCCTGGCGCCATCATCATCATTCTTGATTCGATGATCACACACCGTCAGCAGTTTGGTCTTTTTTTGCTTTCTCTTGTCGACGTCGTTCATTGCGTCTCGCCAGACGAGATGCAGCATACTCGGCTGCCTTTTTGTTTTTAAGTCGCATATACAGTCGCTTTTGCGCATTGCGCTCGTCCTTCGTCAATAGGTTTGGTTTGATCGAGTGTACGGGGGCAGTGGCCGGCTGTGGCGAATCCAACGCCTTCGTGAATCGCCCCTGCTTATCATGCTGAAGATTTGCGTAGCGCTTCTTGCGCTTCGCCATCTTTTTGGAATGAACGCTGTCTAAATGTGGCCCATGCGATCGTGAACCATGCGGCACTTTTCTTTTTGTTTCCCGATTATAGTCTCGTTTCTACAACTTGGCGGGTAAAATACATAGTTTCACTTGGAAAGTGTGGGTCGCTGTACTGCCTGGGTTGCTTTTGGCAACAAGTGGTTAGGCAAATGTTATCCCTTTGTTGCCATAGGCAGTTATGGGTGCCTTTATTTTGTTGCGGCGTTGTAGTTAGTGTCGCGGTAACACGAGTCGAAGGTGTATTCTGTACTTTAGCATCTTCACTCAAGGGACAATGTCCCTATTTGTTCTTGTGTGGATTTCACTTCACAGGTATTGTATGCAGGAATATCGTCTGTGTCGTTTGCGAGTGTGCTCCTCGTCTTAAATCCTCTTCGGGATTGTCCCTTACTATATAAGTCCGGGAAGTGATGAAGCGGCGGGGATTGAACTCACGCCAATAGGCTCTTAACCTCGGAGTGTTTTGACGATCCGGACAAAAGGGACTGTCCATTGTTTCAGAAGGTGTATTCTGTACTTTAACAAATCGCACGAAAACACCAGTATGAAATGGTAGCTGGGCGTTAGAAATAGTCATTCACGGAGAGTTTTGGATGAACTTGTCGATCCTGTTGGCCTACCCACGCCCCTCGTGAGCGCTCTCGTTGATCTGTTACATCGGTCTCCGTTAAACGATTTGCGAATATGTATTTTTTGTAGGTATCAGTATCATACCATAGGGTGGACAGTGGAGTCTACGCTGTGATCGCCAGATAGAATGATAGCCAATATTTAACCCATTCATAAGTATCAAAACCCAATCCTCTCCCGTGTATGACTCCACGATTATTTGGTGTACAAAAATCCAATAAATATCGAGTTATGGATTTCGTTTAAAGGGAGGCATGTACTGTATATAGAGACCTAGAAATTTTGGAGATGACTGCACGTAGATCCCCATAACTAATGATCGGTGACAGATATGCGTGTCAATCTTGTGCACACATCATGCTGAGATACAAGGCTATACTACAATACGGTCTATAAGTATTGAAACGCAATGCTCGAGTTTACAATGTGATGACCACCTCACTAATTCGGTGTTGTTGAGTGAGACAACGCGTCTTAAACAGAGTGGGGGTTACCTTATCGGTCTGTCTTTTAAAAGGGAACCCCTGGAGGCCATGACTAGGGAGAGAAGAAACATATGGTAGTTTCATGTCCGCTTCAGGATGCTGATACAGGGCCGCTTCATGATCGGAAAGAAAAGAAATGTAAAATAAATTCACAGCTGTCACATTTTCACAAGAATGTGTGTGCGTTCAGCACCCAGACCCTGGGTGATATATATACCGCGCGCCACCGCGCCATGCAGCGATACGACGTCAGTAAAGACGTGCCCGGACCCGCGATGAAACCAATCAAACCCCTGTGGGATCTCACCATGAGCAACCTACCACACAAGCGTCAGACACGCCTGCTTCACACCGGAGTTCACGCTTTCGTGAGGACAAACTGCCAGCATTAAATGCCCCGCCGATCCCACGGCGCAGTGCATGCATCCGCGAGCACGAACCGACCTCGTTCGACATGGCGAGAATGGACGCAGCGGAGTTGGCAAGATGGTGATGGTCAACTGGAAGAACGCGGTCGGAGAGGGAGGTCGCGCGCGGGAAGATCCATCGTCAGCTAGGTATTAATGGCAACGGTGCAGCCAAGGAGGATGAAGACACTAACGAAGAACAAGCTGGTGACGAAAACGACGATTACGTCGACAAAGCGGACGAAGACGAGACGAACGATGGCGATGGGGACACAGGCAAGGGCGAGGGTTACAACGAGGGGGAGTGCGACGATGAGGGGTGCGATAACGGTGAGTCTATCCGTCAGTCCACAAAACTACAGGTTGGATCCGACCACGAAGGACGTCCGCGTCTCTTCCCCGAGCATTTGCATGCTTCATGACCAGCCAGGATTGACTACGTTGGCGACTACGCGCAAGAGACAATGCAGGTACTACCGGTCAAGGAAACGATGTCGCGCAGTGTAAAGAACGAATGCATAAGGAAGACCTCGGGCTTTAAGGCTAGCAACCGTACACTGATCCCGGACGAATGGGACCCTTATCAGCGCACGTGCATTTGTACGCACGGGTGGGGAAGAAGCAGCGCGGCAGGGGACATCGACCGAAGCAGTTCATCCGTGACACAAATTGTCCCTTCCGGTTTGTTGTCCAAGCGTGCCCAGATCATCACGGCAAGTGGCGGCTGGTGGTGAAGAATGGACTCTACACACACAATCATCCGGTGACACCTGGTACGTACGGCTCGTATCCAACATCTCGTGGAGTCCAATGCCCCGTCAATGAAGCGCGTGTCGACAGTATGATTGCAGTTGATGCTAAACGATCCAGGGTCTACGACTTCTTGCTCTCACAAGGGCAGAACGTTACCGCCAAAGATGTCGAGAACATGATCGCCACTCATTCGTCGGGGATTGCATCGACCGACGACAACGAGTTGGCAGCCATCGAGATTGCCAAATTCACGGCTGAAGATAATAGAAACGCCTCTACGATACACGAGACCGACTCCGGAGACATAGGGGTAATTTCGCTGAGCACAAGCCTTACGCGAACGGTGTCTACACGGTTCCCTGAATTTCTGGTGGCCGATTGCACCCATAAGACCAACCGGTGAGCCATGATTGATCCAGGTCTATTGCCTGAGTGAACCAGGGCTTACATATTTTTGCTTGTATTCATAGCTACAATTACCAGTTGATGACATTTGTGGCGATGACGAGTTCGGTGAGGGGATGCCAGTTCAGCAGTCATACATCGAGGCCAATGGTGACTGGCACACCGACTGTGCTATCACCCATTTCAAGCGAGTTCATGCTGATAAGTGGAAGCTGCTGCGGGTAATCATGGTCGACAAAGACCTCAACGAGATTAAGATTCTGAAGCTTCATTTCCCAGAGGCGTGCGTGCTAATATGCAAGTTCCATACGGTGAAGTATCTGAGCGAGATGTGTCGCAAGCCGATTTTCGGTAAGATCTTTCAGGGCGACGCCGAAGCCATCGACACTACTGTCCGGCAGATGATCAACGCTTCTTGCCAAGCCAATTACGATCTGAACCGAGAAGATCTTTGATCGCTCTGCGGCCTTCTAGGTAATGTCGGTTTCTTTGACTACATGGAGAGGAACTGGCACACGTGTCAAGACATGTGGGTGATGCATCGCCGTGCAGACCTACCTCGCTTTGACAACCACACCAACAGCATGTTGGAATCATGATTTGGCAAGCTGAAAGATGGGCTCAGGTCCGATGCCGGCTTGGCGGAGTGTGTGCGCAGTATCTTGGCTAGCGAGCGTCGCAAGGAAAACGACTACAGACATCGGCACAACAAGGTTGGTAGGAATGTCAACACTTCCTACGATTCTGAAGTGGAACTTGTCCTCCGTTTCATGACTCACTATGTCGTTGGCAAGATCTTCCCAGAGTACGCGGCTGCTGTTGAGTATCACAAAGATTATGACTATGAAGAAGATACCGATAATCAAGTGGTAAGGGTGCACAAGGGTGAGTCTGCTTGAATGTGTGTGCGATTGTTCGTTTGCCAAGTCTATGCAGCTCCCCTGTCGACCCGCGAACGCATATCGGATGTCCAAGCAGATGGGTGGGGCGCTGATCCCACTGAACGGAGTTGATCCAAGGTGAGTTACACACACGCGATACCTCTGTCTTCATCCATGTTCGTCTCATAAATAATATATTTTCTGCGGCTGTGATTTATTCGAAGATGGTCGCGCCAGGATGCAGAACTGCCATCAGTACGTCAGTTTGAGTACCAGGCAGTTTCAGCTCCGCAAGAGAAGAAGCAGCGGCTCGCACCGGCTGATCGGTACAAGGCCAGGGTTCGTGCTACACATTTAATTGCGAACGCGTTGGCGGACATTGACGACCCGACCGAGTTCAACGACATTTTGTAGTTTGTCCTCAGCCAGTGGAAGAACGTGCGCGAGCGACGTCGTACAGCGACTGACAATTCGACATACGCTGGCGTTCAACAATGTGCGCAAGATGGCTAGGGTCCCAAACAGAAACAGGACTCGGCCATGATCAGCCATGCTGAGTCGCTCCCGACCCAAGAAGAGCCCATGTCGACCCCTGACGACAACCTGCCGATCCAGGACGAGGCTATGATCGACGCAGGATTCAAGCCCATACAGCCCGCTGCGGACCTTTCTCAGCACAGTTTGTGGTCAGTGAAGTGGGCGATGTCCCGATCATGACCCCATCATCAGTCCACTTCCCCAACCCCTCAACGGTCGTTACGAATGACAACACAGTACAACACAAGGGAACTCGCGCCCACCACTGACGTGAATGCTCGTGTAAAAACTGAACACGTTGAAGGTACGAGCAGTGGCGAAGGTAATGAGAACTCTGACTACGATTCGACCAGAGAGAAAGAGCCAGTTACAGTTACCCAAGGTTGCTATCAACCCCAAGGCGCGCAAGAGAGGCAGGTGGAAGGTCGATGATAAGCAGTGCCACGCGAAAAGCAGATGGATCGCGTGCATTTTAAGCAGCCCCGCGACCTTGGCCTAATCTCCCTTGACGATGATGCCAAAGTTATCGAAGAAAAGAGGCCAGGTATTGAGGAGGCCGATCTTATTCTGGCAAGTGTGATGGTACGATTTGGCATCTTCGACAAGCCCAAGCCCCTGTACTCAGTGACGAAAGACCCTGTGCTTAACACCGATGCGTTTTACCTCCTACCAGACACGTTGCCCACTCAGGGCATCAAAGCATTTCCAGTCAGCACAAACACGAATCCAGTCTTTCTTAACCACGAGGCCGACGAAATTACCAGGAGTCGAAGTCGTCACCATCAAAGGTGTTGGTATGTTTAGTCGAGAGAAGATAATGGCGATGAAGAGGGTGAGCATATTGATAACCGCTGTCAGGGGTGCAGTCGATACTGCTGCACGGCTCACCGTACAAGTCCTCCCGATCGTGTCTGTGGGTTGGTGCTGACGACGTTCGCCGCGTGGATATTTTGAGAATGAGAGGCTCTCAGCACGCCTGTATTTTAAAATAAATTAAAATAAATTGCACAGTAAGCTTTTTTTGTTACTACAATTTCGTGAAACAAAACTTGTGCAAGAAACCTTAGTGGTCCATCCTGCAACCTCTGCTTTCTGTCGTGACGTTGCAATTAGGTTGCAGGAACGATTTCGGGAGTGAATAGTGAAAACTTGAGAAGATAAACGGGCTTTTCGCTCATCGATTAAGAGAGGTAGAAGGTTAAATTACGCAGCTCACTCAATATTTGGTGATCTTAGATGGGATAACCACCAATCGAATACTCAACGCCAGGCGATCCAATTTAGCGTTCGAATCGTCAGAATTCTTCAGGTGGACTTGAGGTTTAGTCGTCACTACTTACTTCGACCAATATTATTCTCGAAATACCTTGACGTGGACTGCGCATAACCCTAACGGTCATATTAACCCCTTTCGCGAACGCTACTTTTATCTTAATTTCAGTATAGTATAGAACTTAAGTTGTTAAGCAACGAAAGGGGGCATTTTGCCCTCTTTCATTTTGCCACTGAACTCCCTCTCCGCTGCTGTCCTGTCTTCAGTATGAGGGAGATGCGTTTTATGAGGGATAGGGAAACTGTCGTTCACGAAAGGGGGCAAATTGCCTCCTTTCATAAAGCACTGTACTCCCCACGAATTTTATGACTGGCCTATAGTAGAATGCATGTTCGTTATTGGCTGTCAGACTAACATTCGGACGATATCACGACGAAGCGATTCTATTGGTAGTTACAGAAGTCGGTGACTTTCATGCTGAACTTGGACGAAAGGGGGCAAAATGCCCCTTCGTTCGCGAAAGGGTTAAAGTGGATCATAATTCCAGAACACCCTGATCTGTATTTAGTCTGGTCCAGACTAATTCTGAACCTAATTCCGGACATCACTGCCCATAAATTAGTCTGGGTCAGGCTAATTTACCACACAGACTATTATTGAACCGGGTGTATTTAGTCTGGACCAGACTAGATATTACTGCAAGGATTTGTCTGGGTAAATATCCAAATAAAACCAATAATTTGTTATGCCATTGGCTATTTATGCCACAAATATCCTGGGTGTTGGTGGGCACCCAGATCAGGAGCGCGAATGGTGCTGGTGAGATGAGCGCTTCTTCACGGCGAGGCGCATCGATGTCGAGATTGACTACGTGATGCTGACAGCGACCTGTGCGCTGAAAGCACGGTTTTGACGATTAAGAGCCAACTCGTGTCCATAGTGACAGGAGAGAAGAGCCGCTTTGAGTTTGTTTGAGGTTGTGGCACTGTAAGCCACCCATGCAGATGAGACCCCATCCCCTTCCATGTAAATACAAAAGGTCGGGGCACGTATTAATCCACCAGCTGATAAAATTATCCAACCATAGTCTACATACATGCCAGCGTAGCCGATGCATCCGACCCTTTCCATTCAATCACTTTTGAATAGTGATGCTGAAATATATAATTATTTCAGCTATATTGTACATTTTATGATTTTTTTAACTTTGGGCTATCGTGAAATTACCAAATAGTCTGGACCAGACTAATTTTGAACTCAGACTATTGTCACGGCCACACGAAATCGGACACGAAATTCTATAAATAGTTCTGCCATCCATATCTATTTTTATGATACTTGGATGGAGCTGTATTTCCGCAGAGGGGTTCATTGCTATATCAAGCAGGGCCTCCCGACGTGGCGGCGTTCCACTGGCATTTTCCATTGTGAAAATGGGGAAGTACCATCACCTCTCCCCCGCGGAAAAATATCTGGTTGTGAAGCTGTACAACTACGTTGACGCAAAAAAACAAGGAAGCCGGCATCAGACCGGCCAAACCCGTGCGCGATCATGTGCGCGACGTTTTCGGCTTTGCGCCAAGTACAATTACCGCCATCATGAACCATTGGCGCGAGAATGAAGACCCGATGTTCACATCGGTTCGCTTGCCCATGACAATATTTTGCATTTCCCCTTGAATGATGAGGCTATGCGGTGTTACGTAACAATTAACGATTTTGCTGGTGAGTATTTGTTTTATGGGTGTGTACAAGGATGAAGGCACGTCAGACACCGAAGCCTCTTTCATACAGTGCATCAGTACCATAGCTAGTAAGAGGTCATTATAAAACGGAATGAAGCCTGTAAGCCGGCGACGACAACACGTATCTCCAAGTCCTTAGCTGAAGTCCAAATAACCATCCCACGGCGCACACTGCACCGTATGCTCCATCGAATGGGTATGCGTTTTCAGAAAGGTAAGCTACGCAACCAGCTTGCTGAGTCCACGGCCAACGTGGCATTTCGTGCTGAATACCTCGCAAAGGTGCAAGCAAATCGGCGCCCTAAAGCAACCCCCGGCGCACGATTTTACAATCCAGAAAAGTCCGAAATATGGCTGGATGAGTCATACTGCAATCTTCATCACGTGAGTTCGTCTACATGGGTGGATACGGATAAAGTCCGCAAGTCCAAGAGTAGAAGGGGGAAAAGGTAAGCTATATTGAACGATATATGATACACATATATCGCATATTATCAAAGTTGTTGCACTATTTGTTCTATTAGGTTGTGCATCGTTGGTGCGGGTGCCATATACCGTGACCGCAATGTGCTCAAAGGGGAGATGGTAGCTGGGGCTTTGAAAATCTGGCAGTCTGATCTAAACCGTGGTCGTGATGGGGACGATGATTATCATGGTAATTTCACGAGTGGACTAATCGAAACATGGTTCGCGGAGCTGTGTGCAACTGCAGCAACTCTGTACGGGTCATGCGTGATCCACATGGATGGCGCGAGCTATCTCAACCGGATCATGAACCCTGTTCTGACAACGAGATCCAAAAAAGCCGAGATGTAAGCTTGGCTCGATCAAAACGGTACATACCCTTTAATGTGATTTTTTAGGCATTAACTGATTATTGGCGTGCATAATATTTTAGGGGTTTCTTACGACATTGGAATGGTAAAAGCTCAGCTTGCCGTGCTGGCTAGGAGGAATCGTCCGACGCGGATTTATCGTGCCACGCAAATTGCTGTGAAGCACGGGCACACTCTCCACTTCACTCCCCCATATCATCCAGAGCTCCAGCCCATAGAGTTGACATGGGCCAAGGTTAAAAATGCTGTCGCTATGGAGCCATCGGATACTATGGGGAGCTGATGGCTCAGTTACACACGCTTTTCGATGGTGTCAAATCGAAGGACTGGCTTGGTGCGTATCACTCAGCACAAAAGCACGAACAAGAATACCGTGCTGCACTTGAACAGTGCGTTCTCGTTGACGAGAATGGGGATAGCGACGATGACGCAGGAGGATCGACTGAAGCATGTTCCAGCGACAGCGAGAACGACGACTATTAGATATCAACCAAAAATATGCAAACTGAACGGGAAAATAAATCCTCCTGCATAAATTCTCGTAAAAATTCCAACCAAAACATATGAATTGCGAGATTGACCTATCGGGTCTCCGCGGTGGTCATACCCAACCCTCCCCTAATCAAGCTCGATTCGAAGATAAAAGACTCTGTGTTTGACTCGCATTTTGAGTGGGAAAGATGCCGAATTCGGGGGAAATAAGCCCAAAATCAGATGGCAAACGATACCTTTAGTTAGCTAACGGGCCGGTTTTCGAAACGTAAGGCAGTGAAATGGTCACGTCCTTCGTGTCCGAATTGAGGTGGCCTTGACAATAATTTCCTACACAGACTAAATACAGATGAGAGTGTAGCACCTCTCAACCAGGTACCGTGGAATACTTGTCTAATGACCTACCCATGTATGAGACCCCAAATCACTTGACAGAAGTAGGTGTATTTGGAAATATTTCAACGGTGCCAGATGTCACGTAATTTACGATCGCATTTCAGAAACATCCGTGTGGGATTTGCACAGTATAAAGCTACATTTTTGGTAATTGGCAACGCTAGTTGACCTCCGCAGAAAATTGAGCGCCTGATGTGGACGCTCCACTCGGGGAGAAGGTTGTCGCGTAGGTGCACCTGCGTTAATGATCCGCTAGCCCCCCTCCCCTCCCAACATACACAGATAGATCCCTGCTAAACTTCCTACTCTTCTTTATCCTCACTATTCAAATCCTCATCTGACGCCACCTCCTCTCCTTCTAATACTTCACTTGGCGTAGGCGCATACGCTTGATCCACAGTCACTTCGCCGTCGTCACCCCACACTTGGAGTTTAGCTCGCTCGAAACGCTACGAATAGTACTCGCTGTCAGTTTCTCCCATCCGCCCTTAAGCCACGTTACTAACTCTGTGCGGCTTGGTGGTGTGATGCGGCCCTTCTCCCGGACCTGAGTGGCAATCCAGCGCATCCACTGCGCTCTCATATAGTCCTTGAGCGGCTTGTTCCAGCTAGTGTCAGCTGGCTGGTACGCGTACGTAAACCGTGGCGGCACCTTGTACAAAATCACACCCAGTGCGGTCGCACGTTCGGTGACTTTATCGGTATAAAAAACAACATTGCCCACACCTACTTGACAGCAATGTCGTAACTTCCGACAAAGCGATCTCCGTGCTGAGAAGAAAAAGGCGGAAGTGTTGGACAACAGGGGCAGTCAGTTTGGAAAATGCAACGAAGAAGGTACGTAACTCGAAGTAAACACGCATTGTGATCTTATCAAACCACACACTCATCACTTGCTGGCTGCACTCTCGACCTATCACAGCCACCGATCTTCACACTCACACATCGTCAAAGAAGCTGCCGCCCGCGTCATTATCACTCGAGCGGTTGCTGCCATCATCGCCGGCGCCAGTGCCAGCGAGTTGCAGTTCGCGGCTGGTCTTCTTGCGCCTGCCGGCGAGCTGTCCGGGACGCCGAAGCGCAACGCGCTTGCCCAAGGTAGGTGGAATGCGGGGGGGGGGGGGGGGGGGGGGGGGGGGGGGGGGGGGGGGGGGGGGGGGGGGGGGGGGGGGGGGGGGGGG
>JAADWT010000916.1:0-13119 GCA_023336285.1 Pythium grandisporangium
ACCCCCCCCCCCCGTGTGTCGTGGCGAAAACGAGCAATGAGAACCAATTGGTCGATGTGGATTGAATCCCCACAACTGACCAATGCATTCCTGTGTGGACAATACCGCCTCCCATGGTCTCTGTGTGTGATGTTTTTCTACAATATACAGGTCGTGATTGGTACAGGTGGCCGCGATATCCCGGAATCGACGAGCATGGATCACGTGGCGGGGTATGTGCTGGCCGTGGATATGACTGCCCGTGATGTGCAGGCAAGCGCGAAGAAGGCTGGCATGCCATGGACGCACGCCAAAGGTTACGATACGTTCACGCCCGTGAGCGCGTTCATTGAGAAGGAAGCAGTGCGTGATCCGCATGATCTCACGCTCTGGCTCAAGGTAGACGACGAGCTGCGTCAGCGCGGCTCGACGGGTAACATGGTGCACCGCATCCCGTTCCTGATTTCCTACATCAGTCGCATCATGACCCTGGATGTGGGTGACGTCATCATCACCGGCACACCCGAGGGCGTCGGCCCCGTGCCACCGAATTCGGTACGTTGACGACTCGAATGGCGTGAAGGACTCATGGCCGCAAATTAATCATCGTGCCGTGCTCCTTCTCCTTTTATTGTTTTTTCCCTTTTCTTTCAGACATTGACGGCTGGGATCGACGGGATTATCGACGTCACGTTCCCTGTCAAATCGCGCGACTACAAAGATTAAGAAGGCCCACGCGCAACCGCTGGGGTATGGGAGAACATTGCAGTTCATTCCACGGAAAATGTACGGAGCCTGGCGGTTATTCCAAAAGGGTTTTGTGTGGTTCTTGCGCTGTCTGGTCATGGCGCTCAGCTGGGTAGTCAAGTCATCTGATCATATGTGGTGCAGCGAGCTCCATTCGAATCGGGGGCCAAAATCATCTATTTATCGTCATGCCATCACTTGCAACCTAATCGATGGATAGTTTGCGCAAAGACGCCAATTTCCGCACGCGTCGCTTGCGGGCGATGATGACACTGGCCTGACGAAGCCGTACGCACCAGCCGCGGTAGATGGACTGAATGCGCAGTGCCGCGGCGTCATGGCGCAGGTTGCGGATCGCCGCCCTTGCATTGCGCTGTACCTCGTCGGGCATACAGGGCGATTTGCGGAATTGCAGCAAGGTGCCCAGCACACCGCTCTCCACCAGCTTGGCGCGGGTGACGTGGACCAAAGACATGGCTGCCAACGCCCTTGTGGTATGCTCCAGCACGTCGCCGTTGCGTGAGATGGGGCACACGTACTTGACCAGGATGGCCAGCATGCCCTCATCGAGCAGCTTGAGGATGTTCTCAGGACGCTCAGCAAAGTTCGCAATGATCTGAGCAATATTGGTGCGCGTCTGCACGAGCGGGTGGAAGGCAAACTCCTTAAGAGCGCGCAGCAGCGGAGGCTTGCACATGGTGAGTCGCGAGTGTTCATCCTCGGTGAGCTGCGCAATGGCCGCGAGAGCGTCCACTTTCATGCTAAAGTCGTTGCCCTGTAGGATACCAAACAGACATTTGACGATGCCGCGTGCCAGCAGTTCGATATAGTGCTTGAACTCGGCCTCTTGTGCGGCTCTTCTTGGCAAAGGGTCTGTGTAATCGAAGGTCGACTCAGTGAGGTCACTGCAGGACTCACCCCGCGACAGGTGGGTACTGCTCGCGCGTCGCTCACGTTCACGCTCCTTACAGATCAGGAACGTTAGCAGTGTAATCACGGATCGACGAACACGCTTGTCGGAGGCGGCGTACAGGTTTCGTGCTGAAATGTAGTCCACGAGCTTGGACCGGATGATATGCTCACGATTCACGGGGCTCTTGGCCATTTCACAGAAGAGTGTAAACGCTGGCCGCAGTAGCGCGCTCGCATCGGGGGACAACACCACGGTTAGTGGTGAGGCAGCACCTGTCACCGATCTAGATGATACATGCGTTGTCATTGACACACAACAACCACTATTACTACTGCTGTTCTTGTTCCCATTAGCAGTGCGAGGCCGCGGGAGCGCTGATGGCGACAGTAGCTGCGCCGTCTTCCCCACCACACCATGGATGCTGCAAAAGCAGAGCTGCACCACTACTGGAAGCGCATTGGTGGCGACGAGCGTGGCGTGGTTCTTGCGGTTCAAGGCAAGGCTTTCGAGGATCAATACGATCAAGAGGCACTGAGCGTGGCTCGTTTTGGGGGACTGAATGATCACGAGTAATGTCGGAAGCATATTGAGCTCGACGAATTGGCGTGCGTTGTCCTCCTCCGCGACCAGCAAACGAATGAAACTGAGCAGTTCGCGTCGAAAGGGTGCGTCCTTAGTCATGTAAGGGTCATGCAGGATGCTGGCGAGTGTGGAGAAGTGTGTGGAGTGGTAGAACAGGAACCGATTATCACGCGACTCGGCGAGATGATTCAAGATCGAGGCGGCCAGGTAGCGGATGCGGGAATCCTTGGAGGTGCACGACTCCAGCAGGTACGCAAATCCCTCACGCTTGGCCACGCTTTGGCGAAGCTCCTCTGTCGTGACCAGGTTGTTGACAACCTCAAAGCCGAGACACCGAAGGCGGAGATCGGGGGCATGCAACAACGAGAAGATGCAATCAATCCCATCGGGGGATTGCAGGAGCTTGAGCTTGACCGACTGCAGGCGCGCCATGGCAGCCAATGTCTGTGCACAATCCCGAGCGATGGCAGGGTCAACGCGGTTATCAAGTGAGGTCAGCATCGCTAAGAGTGCGCCAACCGTTCCGACCTCTGAGAGAAGAGGGATGTTGGCAGCTGAGAGCAATTCCAGACACACATACATATACAAATGCATACGAAAGCTGCGGTAAGTACCATAGACCACGGACAGATCGATACGATTCAGCAGTGCGCACGTTAGCCACTCACGGTTACGACTGAGTGAAGCCAGCGCGGCGGCGGCGTCTCGTCGGACCTCTAGAAACGGCGACCAGTACGCGATATCGATCAATGGCCGCACATCCTCAGCATCCACGTCCTGCTGCCGCATTCGCTTCATGATTAAAGTGTTCCGAGCTGCGTCTCGCTTGTCCTCGGTGGCGGCGTCCAGCTCATGGGCCTGCAACATTTGGTCGGCTCTGGTCTCAGAGCGATCGAATGGGTCCTCACTTAAGGCATTGGCAGCTTCTGCTTCCTTTTGAAGCCGGGCCCACGTTACCTGGGAGACTCGTTTCACGGAGCCGCGTTGCATTGCGTCGCGCTGAAGCTCAGTGATGGTGGAGGAGCCTCGTGGGGTCTGACCTTTCGCCTGGGGTATTGCGACGCAGGCTTTATTGCTTTCACCGAGACATTTTCTTGTAGTGAGGACCCTTGGCGAGGTAATGACGCGACGGGAGGTACTGAGTGGAGATACCGCACTCGTCATGACTTTAGTGTTGCCTAGCTGTGCATGCTCATCGTAGGGTGATCTTCGAGCTGATGTCGTAGCAGTAGTAGGTGGGTGCGCTAGACGACTGGTCCTTTGTCCCTCTGCGCCACCGATTGGACGGGGCGCTGTGGCTGGCCGCGATCTCGGTACCTGTTTCTTTTCTTGCTGTGGGAACAGACCATCAGGTGGCGGGTTCCATCGCCGCCGCTGTACCCCAATTGCAGCCGCTGAAGCCGATGCAGGTCGCGATGTTCGTATAACCGCTGGTCCTTCGTTGTATCCAACCTGGGGCTTTGGCGCACTAGCGATTGGCATCAGTGAAATGTGACGATAACGGCATGCAACTGACGCAACGCGAGGTGCACACGCAATAGAGTGCAGTCACGATCCAGTCGATCGCTCGCCGCCCATGTAATAATGGCAAGCGATGAATGAATAGACTCATCCCTCCTGTTCATCACTTTTGTTTTCAGATGGCTACATTTAACTTCCAATTCAAACTGCAATTTGAATTGCAACAAAATGAATTGACGCCGAAATCGCTGTCTTCACGTCTGAATTGAAGCCGTTTCCCGAGCAGCTCCGCTCATTGCTCAACAAGAACAAGAACACGCCGAGATAAGGAAGCAAGCAAACAGGTCGTCAAGATGAAGAAGAAGGTGGGCATAGCGCCGTGTTGCGCATGGGTCGCGTGACAGGCAATCGCATCGGCCGCGTGCGGGGTGCATGTGCTGATGGAGGTGGATTTCGTTGTCCATGTTGATCGGTCTGTTTCTCTGGGAAGGTTTTGTTGATGGGGAAGTCCGGCTCGGGCAAGACGTCGATGCGTTCGATCATCTTCGCCAACTACCTCGGTGCGCTGCCGATTCTGCTCTGTACCCTGTACACGCAGGGATAGTGAATCGCTAGTGTATCTTGCCTGCATATAGGGTGACTGACGCTGACATACGGTTGTGGCTGGCTGTTATTCGAATCCAGCGCGTGATACGATGCGACTGGGTCCAACTCGTACGTCCTCCTCCATTGTCTGAGCATACTGGAGGCAGTCGATTCTTACAGTTCATTTGTGTGTGTCTGTGTATCTCTGTGTGCAGTGGACGTGGAGCATTCGCATGTCCGGTTCCTGGGCAACCTCGTGCTGAACCTTTGGGATTGCGGCGGGTACGTCAGATTGATGGCGATGCTGTTTTGTAGGCTAGTGATTATTAGTGACGCTGGCCTTGGATCGAGACGGACTCTTTTAACGACCGTCGTTGATTTGTGCGGGCTACTTCTGCCTACAGACAGGATGCGTTCTATGAAAACTACTTTGAGAGCCAACGTGATCATATCTTCCGCAGTGTCGAGCTTCTTATTTACGTGTTCGATATCGAAAGCCGCGAAATCGATGTACGTCGTTGATGATAACGCCTACTCACCCCTGTTCAAGGAAGTGCATTTAGCTTACCGCATTCGATTTGTCACGGTATTTTTGTGTTGCAGAAAGATATGGCCCACTTTGATGGCTGCTTGGAAGCCATTGACCAAAACTCCACCAATGCGAAAGTCTTTGTCCTCATCCACAAGATGGATCTTGTGCCCGAAGATCAGCGTGATCGGGTGCGTTGCGTGGAAAAGGCCGATGAGCCTGTAAAGCATGTATAGCTACGTGCTAACGCAGGCGTGTGTTGTCTGCTGTCTGTTACCATCCAAACGAATGACTCTAGGTATTTGACCAAAAGAAGGATGAAATCATGTCACGCGTCGGCACTTTGCCCACGGTGTGCTTTGGGACGTCTATTTGGGACGAAACACTGTACCGCGCTTGGTCGTCGATTGTGTATTCGCTGATCCCCAACATTCAGGACCTGGAGAAACACTTGAACAATTTTTGCGGCATCTGCAATGCCGATGAAGTTGTTTTGTTCGAACGTGCCACGTTCCTGGTCATTTCTCACGCTACCCACACCACGCACCGCGATATTCACCGTTTTGAGAAAATTAGCAACATCATCAAGCAGTTCAAGTTGAGTTGCTCAAAGACCCAGGCGCAATTTCAGGGCCTCGAAGTTCGCAACTCCAACTTTACGGCCTTTATTGACTTTTTCACGACGAACACGTACATCATGGTGATCATGTCCGACCAGCAGATCCGTGCGTTATTTGTTCAGTGATTCATGATTATTTTGGCTGTTGATATTGGGATTTGCTAACACTGTTTCGTCTTCTTCATTCCTCGATTTGTTTGTACTCTTGATTTTTTGGATCTTAGAGCCCGCGACCATCCACCTGAACATCAAGGCCGCCCGTCCTGTCTTTGAAGCCTACGTGCAACAGACAAGTTAGGAGAGAATGGAGCTGTTTCCTCGTCTGGTCTGTGAGTGAGAGTACACGATTCTTGTCGCCGGCTGCGTGCCGGATCGTCCACGACATGTGCGAGCAATAAATACAAGTGCTATGAACACAAATCACCGCCATTGCCCTGTGGGACGGTCATTGTTGGCATGACACACTGTACCTCACATGGCCGTCCATCGTATGCACGTTGATCCATCTCCAAGATCCAATATATGAAGAAACGTTGTGGTATCTGCAGCGTCCGTGAAGTGTAATTTTGTTTGCATGTGTCACTTTCTTGGTCCTATCACATACTTCGAAGGATTACTCCACGCTACGCGCTATTGTAAGCTTACTCATCACCCTGAGGATATCAGCAACATCATCAAAATGTTTCAACGCAGCTGGTTGAAGACCAATGGGCTCCAACTGCGCAACGCTTTTTGGGGGTCTGAAGGGAATACAATAGCGAATTATCCTACTGCCACCGGAGCCTCCCTATATCGGCGCAACGTCAACTGTACAGCCTTTATTGACTTTTCACTCGCAACAAGCCGCTCCATATGGCATACCGTGGACATGTAGCTGCTTGCATTTCACGCACTCAGCCGATACGATCCACCTTAACACCAAGGCAGCTCGCCCTGTGTTCGAAGCCCAGGCGAAGCAAGCAGAGTAAGTGAATGGGTCGCGCTGTTCACATTTTAATGAATCATGAAGTGAAAATACATGTGTGCTATCACAAGCACCAGTGGATCGAGATATCTAGCAACTTGTCACACAGTAAAATCTCGCGATCACAATCATAGCGACAGTTCGAGCGAGGTGCTGTTCGGCTTTACTGTTAAACAATCATGTGTTACCACTATGTTCACCTCCAACCCATGCTCCCTGCATGGTACCGCCGCCTCATGTAGTTCGTCTCTAATCTTTGGTGAACCCATACAGTTCAGTATTCAGTGTCGCGTATAAGACAGTCTTGAGCGCGCTGCGATCAGTGTGATACGGCAAATCGATGCGATTGAAGCATGCGTGACTCACCACGTAGCCTTCATCACGCAGGGGTACCCCACGAAGCGTAAACGGACACAGCTTGCCGTCATAACTCGTGAGTGCGCGGAACCCTGCCAGCGGTACCCTTGATGAGCCCGTAGAGAAGAGCAGGAGCCGCCTCCGATATTCGTTGGGCATCTCATCCACGATCTCCCAAAACCACCGCAGGGCCGCCTGCCCGTGGAGATCCTTCGTGTACTTGGCGTTGCGCTCCCAATCCGCGACATCGATTTCATCCGATCCACAAAGCACGAAATCCAATTCTTCTGGATCAAAAATCATGAGCAGTTCCTGTGGGATCACTTCATACAGCCCCTGCAAGAAAGCGTAGAGCTGTTGCGCCACGCTTCCAAAGAGCAGGTATCGGAACTTGCACTCCAGGTACTGCAGCTTGTTGTCATCCGTGACCACGATATCGCGACCACCGGGGACCAGCTCGACGGTCACGGTCTCCTCCTCGCCTTCTTCACCTCCTTCCTTCACGACGCGCTCGCAAATCGTAAAGTCCAGCCCAAGAATGTCTTCCACATTGTCGTGCTCCATCATCCACTTCATATTGGTGTACATCTCCGGATCGAAAAACTCGAGGTCACTGATGTTGACGGGCAGTCCCAGGATGATCTTGAGCAATGGGAGCGTCAAGTGCATGCCCGTGGCGTGGCCCTCAAGCAGGGCGCGCCCCAATAATCGCCCCGTCGCGAAGAAATACGCGAGATGGTTCTCGCCAATATCGCGCCGCGAGTGCGGGTTTAGATAGAAGGTCTGCTCCGTACGGTCCACGCATCGAAACAGTCCCGTTTGAGGCGCGACCACCGTCTCGAGGCAGAGCGAAAACCATTCGCGTTGCACGCCCCCGGCATCGACCCCGCTCTCGCCCAGGAAATTGATGCGCATCACGGATCGCAAGTGGTCCCGGCGGATCACGGCCAGCGACTCGATGGATTCACGGTAGAGCGTATCCCGGTGCACATTGAGTCGCAAGTGCGCCACGGCGGCGGGCACGAGCAGGTTGGCCGTGCGGGTCACGAAATGCGCATATTTGGTCGGGAAATCGTGCGCAAAGAACTTCATCTGCTGGTTTTGCTCATCCTCCGTGAGCGATCGATCGGCAAGCGGCAGTCGCGTCGGGACAGCTTGTGCGGCCTCCACGATCTTGATGTCTAGCGTCTCAAACGCCTTACGAAGTATTTGTGCACGAGCCGCCATGGTGGTGGGTTCCGCGGTGTGCACAGCCACGACGGGTGACGATGGATCGTTATCCGTCTCACTCGGGGTCGTGTCGGCCTTGTCCTCGGACTGTTTCCCCCCACTACCGCGGTCCAGATCCGCTGTCGTTGCCTCACGCTCGGCCGTGGTGGTGGTGATCACAGGCTTGGTCGTGATCTCCACTACTACACCTGGCGAATACCATTTGTCGTGCTCGCTGAGGTCGGGCGCGTCCTTGCGGAACCAGTACACCTTGCCTTCCACGTCACGCTTGCGCTGCCACTCCTTGCGATTCCTACAACCGCCCCGCAAATGATGCAGCGCATACCACAGGTATCAGTCAGCCAACAACTCTATCCGTCTCACCTCACCTCCCCAGCCCACCAACCAGCCAACTACTACAACCAGACCGAGCCTTGCTTCCTCGTACCTGGCGCGTCGCTGGCGTCGGTCTCGCACTTCATCGGGCGCGTCAGCGTAGCGCGTCATGGTCGTGCTCGCGCTGCGAGAGAGCCGCACCTTGCGACGCGAGAGCCGTTCTTCCAGCTGGCGCAGGCTCATGCGGTGGCGCGGCGTGCTCTCGTCCTCGTCCTCCAGCTCGGGCAGCGCTTCGCCGCACACGGTGCAGTACGGCGACCGGCGGAAGTTGTCAAAGCGACACGCCGGACACACGTTCACGCCATCCTCCGCCGCACTACCACCCACCCAAGTCAAGCCAGAACACAACAGATCAACCGACCATCGTCACACTCTACAGCATTCACGCATACGAGCGATCCATCCGGAAGCTATTAGGACTCACCGCATGGCGGCATCCAATCGATGGTCCGTGGAACTGTGAACGCACACCATACAATACGATAGATCCCACATTCGCAAGAGCGAGCGAGCGAGCGAGAGAGAGAGATTAGTTATAGTCTCCATCCATTCCACCCAGCACGAGACTGGAGTCATCGGTTGGTGGTCTTATCCTCGTACGTGGCCAGCAGCGGCGCGTGGAGCTGCACTTCGCGCAGACGGCGGCGCCGGGCGCGACGGCAGAAGCAGATCACGAGCGACAGCACGAGCACGCCGCTCAGCGCGATCAGAGGGATGCCCACCCAGTGCATGGTGGCTCAAGCCAAACGCTAATACTAGCGATGTAGGGCGTTCGGCGCTGCTTGCCGTCTGAGCTGGCACCCCTGCGCTGTGCGGTCGGTCTCTCCCGCTGTTCCCCCAACGCCAACGCCAACGCCAACACTAGCAACAGCACCAGCAACAGCACTCGGCAGGTTGTTGGCGCCTGTCCTAACTTGTCGGGTGTACTCTGGTTGCCCGGTCTACTGCTCCCCACCAGCTCCTGCTCAACACGACACCAACCACACGAACCAGGGACTAAACTTGTTGGTGTTGGAGTCGGTGTTAGTGTTGGTGTTGGTGTTGACGGGTTCCGAGGGCTCACAAGCAGGGAGAGCTTTCCTCGAAGAAACTGAACGTCGATTAGTCTCTGTTTGGGTATGGTCCTGAAACGGACCATCACTCTGCATGCAGTTTCACACCACAATCCCGGCCTCTTGTTGATCAGCGATTACGCCATTACTCACCCCTACCGAAACCGTGAACATCGCATCACATCAGAACAAGGTAGGTCACCCTCTCACACACGAAAAAGGGAAAACTGATCCAGTATCATACGCATGGTTTAAAGGAATTATGTACAACTAACCCCCTTTTGGGATTCCGGCCATGAGTCCATTTAATCAATCGATTGTGAACCCATTTTGCGCTGACTCGATGACAGCCTTGACTGCCTCCTGCATCAGCTTCTTGCTCGTGTGGCGAGGAAGATCCAAGCGGTTAAAGCACGCGTGACCAGCGATGAAGCCTCGGTTCGTTGTACTCTGCACCCCGTGCAGCGTGAACGGACAGAGTCGGCCATCGTAACTGGTGAGGGCGGAAAATCCAGCCAGCGGAACCCGTGAGCATCCGGTCGCAAATTGCAGCAAGCGACGGCGCTGAGCGCTGGTCAGGCCACGCACACTGGCCCAGAAGTGCTTTCGGGCGTCGTGCTGCTCCAGATCGCGCGAAAATTTCGTGTTGCGTTCCCAGTCGTCGACATCGATCTCGTCCGAGCCAGCCAGAATGACGTCCAGCTCTTCGGCATCAAACAACATGAACAACTCCGGGGGCACCACCTCGTAGAGACCCTTAAGGAAGGCGAACAACTGCTCATGTACGCTTTCGAAGATGGCATGCTTGAGCCGCCGATCCAAGTACTCCAGCTTGTTATCGTCCGTCACGGAAACGTTTCGGCCGTCCGGGATCAAGTCCACCACGACGGTCTCGCTGCCCACTTTCTCACAGATGCTAAAGTCCAGCCCAAGCGCGTCGACATCCTCGTTCTCGACAAGCCACAGCATGCTATTGTACGCTTCTGGGTCGAAAAATTCGAGGTCTCGGAAGCTCACTGGCTGGCCCAGGATGATCTTGAGCAGCGGCAACGTCAAGTGGAAGCCCGTGACACTGCCATCGAGCAGAGTGCGACCGAGGTGCCGCCCCACCGCGAAGAAATACACCAAGTGGTTCTCACCAATGTCGTGGCGCGAGTGCGGGTTGAGGTAGAAGGATTGGTCCTCCTCATTCACGCAGCAAAAGATGCCTGCGTCGGGCTGGATGATCGCGTCGTTGAAGAGCAAGAACCATTCGCGGTAGAGACCTCCGGCATCGACACCTTCCTCACCGACGAACTTCACTCGAATGGGCGCTCTCGTTTGCTCCAGCGACATGGTGGCGAGTGCCTCAATCGTGTCGGAGAGCAGTGCTGGTCGGAACAAGTAGAATCGAGACACCGCTTCGTCTCGCTTGATAACACGGCCTGACAGTGCGTGGATAAACTCGGCCAGTACGGAGGGGAAGGCTTGTCGGGCGTGGTGAGCCATGTCACAAACAGCCTGACTCGACGCAGCAGCCATGCCGAACGATCGATCTGCGATCACGGCCGACTGCGCTGGGTCGGCGGCGGTCGAGTCGATGACGTACATCGATTGCTCCTTCAGATCCTGCAGAATTGCGGACGAAACGCTGGCCATCGTCGTGTTTGACTCGCCAATCACAATGTGGAGGGTCGAACGACTGGTGCGCTCTAGAGCTGGCGCACTCGGTGAGTCATCAAGAACAGGGGCTGATGGGGCGGTGGCAACACTGAAGCCTGTATCATCAGGGAGGGCCGTTTGCAGGACGTAGCCTGGAAGGATGGCTACGGTGGATGTGTCGATGTTCCTTCGGTACCAAAAGAGTCGGCCCTGCACATCTACACGGCGAACCCACTCCTTACGAGTCCTGCTCCGTTCGTAGTCCAATTCGCATGCGAGAAAGTCGGTTAGAATATGTTCATATCGTCAGATGAGGGCTACCACCAGTACGCACCTGGCACGGCGCTGGCGAGTGGTCCCCACGCTCGCACTGATCTGGGAACTGCGCAGGTGTTTAGCGGAGGCCGCCGCGTCTTCGGGGAGGGCTTCTCCGCACAGAACGCACGTACGACACCGCTTCAGGTTCTCAAAGCCGCACTCCTGGCAGAGCCGCACGCCCTTTTGAGCCTCCCTGCAGGTAGGTGCCGATAGAAATGCCACCCGAACGAGAAGAGAAAACTTGTTAGACGTACAGAGCAGCGAACGCGTTATGTGGCTTGACTCGCTATCCACCAGGCTACTTACTGTACGGCAGCGTCGACGCGCTGTTCAACGGTTTCACTGTTGGTTCACAAACACAGCGATACGAGTTCAAACAAGTCAGCCCTGACCATTGCGTCAGGCACACGTTGGACCAAGACGGTATTCGCTATATATGCAAGTACACGAACCCATCGAGCAAAGCCTCCACTAGCTGCACTGGTGGTGGGGGCTTACTGGAGCACACAGCACACAGTATTAGACCGAAAATAACCACTACGACGATCACTACCGGTAAGAGTCTACCGGGATCGTCATTCATAGCTGAGGTGTCTGGCGCGAATCCAGAAATGGGCTTGTGCTTTATTTATTGGCAACGGTTCTGGACAAACGATTGAAGCAGCAGTAGAATTGACCATGCTGTCTTGCACCGCCCAGCCGAAGGTGTGGCACGCTTTGTGTTTTGGTTTTACTACACGGCTTGCACTAAAACGGGGCGTGCGACAGCAACATTTTTTGGTGATCCAGGTTGCAATTTGCAGCCATTTTGCACTGTCCTACTGTCGAATTTGCGATCGTTTTGAGCTGGTCGCGCGAAATGAATTGGTTGGTGAGTTTAAGATTTAATGTGGTTACTAACGTATAGAACCTGAAATCAAATCATGCTGCTGGGGTCCGTCGATTGAGTTCGTCCAGCAGTTGAAAAACGCGAAATGAATCAAGTATGTGGATTTTGGGATATTTGTAACTCCAACTGCAGCCGTGAGACACAGCAATAATTCTGATTCCAACCTCTGTGTCTAACGCTGAAATTGTAAAATGTAGTACACAACGTGATGGCGGAGCATACATGATAGGATGTCTGCTGTCTGCATGAGCCCGCTGTGCCTTCCGTCACCTCGTGGAGAGTGGAGATACTATTAGTGATACGTCCCTGGTACTGGCCTGGCGCAGGAAGTGAGGTCTGTGGTATTTGAATCGTGCCGTCCGGCTGTAGGGAAGCTCAGGATACTCGCCACAAACCATCGCATCAGTTTGTGATCCGAATGGGTTGCGCCCAATGGTCTGGCCCTGGTGCGCGGGGTTCGAGACGTGAAGGTTGCCTGCGAAGTTAATTCTATTTTGTACTCTTTGGCCCTCTTGCGGGTCAGCATGGGGATTCTCTGGTGGTGTCGAGGGCGTAGGCAACCACGACGGCGCGGTACCTCCTCTATTCTTTGACGGGTAGAGCCGCGTTATTATAACTCAGGGCCAGGTGGGGCAGGAGTTCGAATCCTGAACGGAATCGAAATAACATGGGTGGCGGCGATGTCCTACGCGCTATTACCCACAATCACGAACGAAGATGCGCAAGTCCAAGGACGGCGAACTAATAGTCTACCTGCTACAGCTCGGCGAAGGTGGCAGTCCCTCAGTGTGATAGCGGGCAGCTACCTAAAACTGTTCATGATGCGGGCCAGGTCACCTCCCAAGTTGTGAGGTGACCTGGAGTTGTGGCGCCTTGGG
>JAADWT010000917.1:0-13119 GCA_023336285.1 Pythium grandisporangium
GGCGGTTCTGTCGTCCACGGACACACACATAAAGAGAGAGGCAAAAACGGTGGCTGTACCGTCGCACAACCGCTGTGCGGACGCGATTATTAGAGGCGATATACGTGCGCAAGGTTGTTGGGTAATTTTAGCTCTGGACGTTTTGGGCTTGCCGTGTTGGAGCGGAGGGAGGCTTCGGAAGGGCATTGAGTGTAGAAGGAGAAATACATATGGGAGGTGAGGGAAGACCTGTGTACGCGTTTGTGGATGGCTCGCAAAGGTGGTGCTATATTGAGATTAAGAGGTTTACGTCAAGTTGTGGGGAGGAGTTTTGGGCGGCGTTATTTTCTCGAACAGCCCCCCCCAGCTTTTTTCCTTGGCATTCTGCCAATCCATACGCTTCTTGCTCGAGTTTACTTCCAGCTGTTGCAAACAACACCACAATTCGGTTTTATCCCGGGGGTAGGGGGAAGTGGCAACCCCTCTCCAAATTAATTCTCTGTCCCTCTTCCAAATTACGGTGTAGCTTTCAGTCCATCCTCAGAACACGCTTCAAACACGCACTTCCTAACAAGTTACCGGTAAAAATATGTCGCAAGGACGAAATATTCCATTCTTTCGCGACCATCACTCCTCCCAGGTCTGAAGCTCCAGCTCACTCAGCTCTTGCCTGAGTCGGCTAGAACACAGTGTGTCACACACGCCATTACGCCCAACCCAGAGCCAAACGCTATTAGAAAGCTAACAACGAAGACGAGTCCATCGCCCCCACGTCATAATGAGTTCGACCCCTGGTAGCAGCGCATGGGAGCAATGGGGCGGCGCCAAGCGGCCGGCCACGGGTGGCGGCGTGCTCATGGGTGCACAGGACGTGTTCCAGGGCCTGCTGCGTGTGTCCCCGCTGTCCACTGCGTCCACGACGTCCACCGCCTCGACCGACAGTGTGGACGGTGGCGTCACTGTCTCGCTCAAGAAGATGTGGACCTCGGCGCAAAGCTACGCCGCCAGCGCCGTTGATTCGAGTAGCAATGGCAGTGGTGGTGGCAATGCGGATGCTGTGGATGCGCTGGAAAGCGGCGAACGAGCGATGAATGACGAAGCCCAGGCGGAAACCGCGCCCATGCTGTTCCCACTGTGGGGGCGCAAGCCGGCGTCGCCGAAAAATGCATCGTTACTGCCGACAATGAGCTGGTACGTGTGACCAAACGCAACTACAGTGATTCTGTGGGAGGACAGGGTGGTGTTACTGACGAAGGAGGGCGCTGTGACTGTGTGTTGGTATGGGTGTCGGTGTCGGTGGGTGCTGCAGGAATACGCGTTTCAAGTACTTTGTAGGGCTCACGCTCATGACACTGCTGTTCTTCGGCATGTCGTCCATCTTTCTACCACTGGTAGGTAGTGCAGGGTGCTCATGGCGAGTGTGATTATGCTGTTGTTTGCGTCCTCTAACCGATTCGGACAATGCGCTGGCGGTCTGGGTATGGATGTCTATAGATCATGATCCGACCCTCCAAATTTGCATTGAGCTTTACGTTTGGTAGTATGTGCGCCATGGGTGCGCTGGCCATGCTCAAGGGCCCAGCTGTGTATATCGCTGACCTGTTACAGCCGAAATCGCTCGTGCTCACGACGGTTTACTTCTTGACATTGGGTACGTGTGTGTGTGGGGGGGTCGTTGGCGACTGACTGACGTTGCTCGGTGCAGGCAGTCATCTCATGATTCGATGGTTGTGTTGGTGCGGACAACAGGCTCGACCCTGTATAGCTGCCTCGTGCTTGGTAGCTACGTCATGGTGGTGGTGAGCTCCGTCGCACAGGTATGTTTGTGTGTGTAGGATGAGCCATGTGCACTTGTGAAGGAGATGAGCTTGGAAAATGACCGCAGTGCGTTTTCGTCGTGTCTCGTGATGATATGGTGCATGAACCCGGTAGTTAATCACACTCATCGTACTGGCATTCTCAGCGTTTCCTGGGGGAAATGCCAGCGTCAAAGGTGCGACAACCAAAAAGCTTCATTCTTGACCTCTAATCTATGGAACCATGCGCTCACTGGATGCTGGCGCTTTCTTTCTCTCTACCTATCTATCGATGTTTTGCTTTTGTCGCAGCCTTTGGAGCTCTGTTCATGAAGGTCGCAAGGCAAATGATCCAAGCGTTCATGCGTCTTCTCAAGTAAACCCCACCTCTTCCTCGCCATTACCTAGCTACACACCGCGTTCACAAGAGATGGAAGGGAGCTAGACCACCCCGTATCAACCAGCCCATTTAAAAGTTGGGGTATGTTTTTCGGCTCTTTCGATATCGCTTTCTAATTTATAAACCAAACATGATATTCACCCGCCATCACTTTCATACGAGCGCGATTGCCACGGAATCCATTTGCTCTCTCGGCTTATTGTTGCTCCTTCTTGGGGCGCTGGGGGGCCTTGTCATCCATATCGCTCCATGCCTGCCCCATGGTCAACGTAATCAGTTCCATTCCAACGCAATAACAAGGTGGTGAACACGTTCATAAAATGAAACGAGACGGATAACAGGGTGATCCATGACCACGCCGAGGTGGGGCCACGTAGTGCACATCACGCACCAGACGGTCGTGCGAGGCGGAGAAGGGATCCACCACGGGCATGTTGGCATCCAGGTACTTGATACCGCCCATGAGCGCAACACAGAGCACGGCGTATGCCGCACTGCGTCCATTCATCATACCATTCACATACGTCAGTGCCCTTAGTCATCCTAGCAAACACCGGCCGATAAGCGCACAGCGCCAGTAGAGAGAGAGAGTTAGAGAGAGCTCCATGAACGTATGCACCTCTGGTTGTTGGACAGGTTCTTGAACGGCAGGAACATGGCGAAGTCGGTTGTGTTTCGATTTTATTTTGCTCTCGCTGCAAGAGCAAAATCGAAAATTCGCAATAATCCATAAAAAGCGCTTTTATGGATTATTTTGGGTCACACCAAATGTAGCCATCTGGGCACCAGATATTTTGGGGACGGGACGAAGCCAACGAGCAACAAGGAGATCAACTTGACACCCATACGATTTCTGCGGTGCCTGTGTTGGAGGCTACAACACTTGGAGGGCGTGCTGCTATCTCTATGGATCGCCCGCCCAAGTGGAATAGCTCCAGTGGAGAGAGCATCTCGCCAACTGCCCGCCTTGGACAGGCCACGCGCTGATCTTGACCTGCTGCCGACACGCTCACACGTCACACGTCACACAGCAGCAGCAGGAGCTCCAAGTATCACCGCATTGTTTGAAGCTGACTTGGTGGTTTGCTCATGGCGGCGAGCATCAGCAGCGCGCGCTCGCACCGCAAGAGTGATGTCGTGCCACTGTTTAGCCTCCATCCTGAGCCAGCGGTGGCATCGCGTGAGCCAGCCACGACGACGACGACGACAACGCTGCTGCCGCCGTCGTTCAGTATGGCCGCCTCGGCAGTGATGGTGCGTCACCGCCTGGCGCGGGTCTCACCCTCGCAGGTGCAGCCATCCACTCAGGAACCCAGCGGCAAGGACAACAGCAGTGAGGGAGCCAGCAGAGCGGAGGCACCCGTTGTATCGAGAACAAAGCCGGCCTCCTTGCTCAAGCTCAATCGCATCGCGCGCTCTGTGCTGGCAAAGCGCAAGCAGGAATGCCACGGCCACGCGGACAGCGCTAACGTGGACAACCAGGACACCGGGAACTCTGGGAACCAGCATGAGGAGGATCCGCTCGATGAGATGCCACCTGATCCATGGGCCAGTGTGCTGAGCAAGATTGTGCAGCGCAAGGGACTGCCCGTTGGTAGTGAGAGCGGTAGTAGCAGCGGTACCCCCACCGCGTCTGCGGCGGGAACAGGCAAGCGCTCGTCACTGGCGCAGGTGCTTCAGAGCCGGCAAGTGAAGAACCTGGTCAAGCAGGCACTGGTGACGCGCCATTGGACGGGCTCAGAGGGCGGTGCCGCGACGACGCCGCTGTCGTCATCCTCATCCTCATCGACACCGCAGCACTCGTCGGTGATGCAGCAGTGGATGGATATGTCGGCGCTGCGCCAGCACCTGCAGCCACAGCAGCTCGCACTTGCCAGTGAAGGCCCCAGTCGTGGAACCGATAACGGCGACGGCGAGCACGACGATGACGGTGAAGATGAAGAAACGGGGGGCATCCGCTCGGGCTTTGACGTAGGCGATGGCCCGCCCTCGGGCCGGCTTCACGGGCGCGCGCTCCTCCTGGAGGAGTCATGTCGCCGTGCACTGGCCGTGAGCGGTGAGCATCGCTCCCCCACGGACGTGCAGGCATTGCAGGCCTGGTTCCAGCTCACCAAGCTGCGGTTTACGACCAATTTTGACCGCCTGCAGGGCGAAGAGCTGGCATTGCTTTGTCGACGCATGACGCTCACGAGCTGCCACGCGCGCGAGGTCGTGTTCCGCCAGGGCGAGGAAGGAGACGCGCTCTACCTCGTGCTCTCGGGCGTGGTCGAGGTGCGTGTGGCGCAGCGCGTGCTGGGCGAGCGCGTGGAATGCACGGTCTGTGAGCTCTCGCGCGGCGATTACTTTGGCGAGCGCGCTCTGTTGCAGGACGATGTGCGGGCCGCCACTATCGTGGCGCAGTCCGCGTGCGAGCTTGTGCGCATCACGCGGGATGACTACAACCTTATGCTGCGCGCCGATCAGCAGGCCTTTTGGTCACGCATGCCGCTCGCAGCGTCGGTCACCAAGGGCATTGGTGAGGGCACTGACAAGGGAGATGACGACGCTGGGGCTGGGACTGGTAGCACGGGGGTAGGGCTTGGTCTAGGGTTCGGTCTGCGGACGTCCTCGACACCCCCGCTTGATGCCTATGTGCGGGCGCTGAACAAACCCAAGGGGGCACGGTCGCGGGTCGAGCTGGATATGCTTAGTGCGTACCTGCAGACGCTGAAGTTTTTCCGTGCGCTGCCCCGCACGTTTGTGCGCGAGCTGTGCGCCGTACTGGAGCTGCACTGCCTCATGGCAGGCCAGGTTGTGTTCCACGAGGGCGACATCGGCGATCAGTTCTATATCATCCTCACCGGGTCCGTGGAAGTGGTCGTGTCGGCGCAGGGGCCACGCGGGCAATTGCAGCCCACCAAGCTGATCCACCTCACCGAGGGCGCGCATTTTGGCGAATTGGCGCTCATGAAGGGGCAGGGCCTGCGAAGCGCCACGGTTCGCACACGCGAGTCATGCCAGTTGCTGGTGATCTGTGAGGCTGATTACGATGCCACGCTGAGGCGCCTGCAGAAGCACGACCTGGCGCGCCGCGTGGCCGTGCTGGACCGCATGCCGCTCTTCCAGACCGCGGCCTGGACGGCCGAGCTATTGCGCGAGCTGTCGTACGTGCTGAGCGAGCTCAAGGTGCCCTCGGGTCGAGTGCTGTTCCGAGAGGGCGAGAAGGCTCAGCACCTCTACCTGGTCGTGCGGGGTGAGTTGCTTGTCAGCAAGACCGTGGCAGAAGTGGAACGTAAGCCAATCGGAGCGGGGCCACGCGAGCAGCTCGTGGAGCGCTGCGGTCGCTTCCGGGTGATCGGTGATGAAGCGTACGTGCCTCAGATGGTCTGTGCTGGCTACTCCGCCGAGATTGATAGCTCTCGATGCTAACATGTCTTCTCTGTGTTCTTCGTCGCTATCTCTCTATACATGTGGGGTTGCTTGGATCCTCAGCGTGGCAGGGGAGACCTTCCATGAGCCAGTGGTGCGGGAGGTGACGGTAACTGCGAGCACACCCGTGGAAGTACTCGTCCTGACCAAGTACGACGTCTTCCATCGGCTCTCGCGCACCGCACGGGAGACGCTCCGCCAGGCAGCCGCCAAAACACGAGGGCACGCCGTATTGGACCGCGACCGCGCACACAAGACACGCCGGTGGCAAGCCATGCAGAAGCGCATGCTCTCGGACCACCTGAACCATGACCGCCTGCGGAAATTACTACCAGGGCGTTTTCAACCCCAACCCCAGTCCGACCCCCAACCCGGGACGATGCCCCAGGTCGAGCGAGGCCTCGAGGTTTTAGAAGAAGAAGAAGAAGACGAAACCGAGACCCCTAGGTCGCCCCACCACGAGGTTGATCCCGTGGTGGCACTGCGCGCACAGCGTCCGCTAGTGGATGCGAACGAGGTGTTGCTGCTGCCGCCGGTGGCTATGGCGACGGCGCAGTGCCTGCCCTCGGTCGACTTGCCGCGGGACTCACTCGCTCGTCATGTGATGCGGTTCAATCCGGATGCGCCGCCGCGGCCACGCGATCGGCGGCGAAAGCTGGCCCGCGTACTGCGAGCCGAGGCGAGGCGCCGTACCGCCGTGTTGAACGAGGGCAACCCGATGGCGTACGATAACGCGGCGGTCTCTTCCACCACTGATCGTCCGGCATCAGTACCGTCGCCACTCCCGCCGCAACAGCAAAGACAGAGGCAGCAAGAACACCTCTTCCAGGATAATTACATATTCTCACAACCTGCCACACCGAGCCGTTCGCAACAACCACGCCCGGCCAATGCCGTGCACCTCTCCAATCACGAGGACACACCCGCCCACAGCAGTGCGAGCACCGATTTCCAAATGAGCTTCGTGGGGGGCGACCCCATCTTGGTCGCCGTCCGCAATGCAGATGAACGAGACGATGCGCGCCGTCGCTCAGTGTCATTCCAGCTTCTGCTACCTCCACCGCCATGCGGTGATATCCACACCACCACTGGCATCAGTAAACAGCAGCAACTGAACCAGCAGGAGGACGCGAACGATCAGAATCCCTCAGCGACCGACGTGGGCTACTTCCTGCTGGCACGAAGCAAGTTTGCCGTTCTCCCACTGGCCGCGGACCGAGTGTGTCCACGAGAGGTTGAAGAACGCGTGCGTCAAGCCGTAGGTGAACAGTGCGCGAGCCGCAGCTCCAATGCGGCACTCCCCCTTAATACAAACTGTAGTGACCACCACTCCCACAGCACTAGCAGCGGGTCACCACCGGGAGGTATCGCTGGCCCCTCACGACGGCGCGGTAGCGTTGTGCAGCAAACAACCCCGGCGTCATTGTCCTTACCGGCGTTCACAACCTTCCAACGACTAATTGAGTCCATACCCAGTGCACTATCGGCGTCGCCATCCTCCTCCAGGTTGACCACACACAAGAGCGTCGTGCCGGCGCGTCCGTTTGCGGTCATTGGCGTCGTGCTCTCCAAGCGCGAGCAGATTCGCGCGAGCTGCGAGGAACCTATGCTGTGCGTCTATAGTCTGCACGCACGCGAGGGCGATGCGTTGCAGCAGGCGTTGCAGCTGTCATCGGCTAGCGTGCTGCTGCGCCAGGCCATGGTCTGCATCGTGCCCTTGAACGAATGGCTGCACTGCGAGGATGCACATGACTGGTGCGCACAAATCGAGCGCGAGCGCCAATGCCGCCGCGATCTAGCGCTGGATACTTGCAATAGCAAGCGCGGTGGTTGCCGTCCATCCGTCAATTCAGGTCCATGCCTGTTGCCGTCCTCACTCGCACCAGGGACCAGCTCGCCTCCACCCTTCCTCACCGCACGTCGCAAGGCTGGCTCCATGTGTGGCTCACTCGTGAATGCGCGCTCGCCGCGCGGGGGACCGTTGGCCCCGACGGCTATTGCCAGTGCGCGCCCCGAGTGGGAGGTAGAGAAGGAGATGGCACACCGCCTGCACCAGTTTGTGTGTGCTCGCCTGACTGCCAAGATGACGACAGCGTCGACGCCAACCACCCCCACGGAGTCACCGAAAGCCGCTCGGGTCACTGGGTTCACCCCACGCCCGACGGTGACACTACAGGACAAACTGGAGACGCTGCAAGAGTTCCTGGGTGCGAATGCAATGGCGCAGAGTGGCTCGCCACACGGACAAGCCTCCATGCTGGGCAAGTTTCGCCAGGTCAAGCGCTTTGGCTCCATCATGCGCTCGCACCTCGCGCGTGGGTCCGTGATGAACGAAAGCGCCACGACGGGCCCGGTATCCGCATCGACTGCAGGTTCCTTCGCGAACGATCGCATGGCCACGGTCGTCGTGCGCCAAGCTGCGGGTACCATCCCCGAGGGCATCGAGTCTGATTCCTGAGACACATTTTTATCATGCCCTGTTGCGCCTCAAAAGATCGCCAACATGGCTACATTATACCAGTATGGGCCCTGTCTTGGTTTGAAATAACCGTTGGCTGACGCGGTTCGTAAAGGTTTTGTCGGTTCGTATCGAGTTTGTATCTGCCAACCCGCAAGGTTTCCCTTTCGTGCGCGGAACCTCCTCCTTCTGGTCCGCGCCACTCTCCATTCACTCAATTGCGCCACTCGTCGCATCATGGGCGACTCGGGCACCTCGGAGACGAGCGCCAAGCGCGCAGAAGAAGCGGCCGCACTGGATGAGACACGGCCCCCAGACGAGAGAATGGCGCGTCAATCGATAGGCGAATCCGTGGCGGACTCCACCGTGGCTGCCACGCCGCCCAGTGCTCCGTCCTCACCGGGGTGCATGCCCATGAAGATCGCGTCTCTGTTGAACGCTGAGCCGGAGGCTGAGGCGCTTCCAGCGGCTACCAGGGCGACAAACGCGACACCACCGGTGGGAAAGGCTGTAGAGAATGATGGTGAGCATGGATCGGTGGCGGGAGTGGATGTGGCGCTTAATTACCAGGACCAGGCGAGGCATGAGGGCCAACCAAAGCCAACACCAACGCCGCCACGTGAACCAAATGCCATGGAGCTGTTGTTACAGGCCTCTTCGATGGCTCAGCGGCGTGGAGACAGCGCACCATCGACCATCTCCACGGTACCTAACGCGTCGGTGTCAACGGAGCAGACGCATGACTGTACACCAGCCACCAACACCACCGACAACGAGGTAGCGCCGCCATCGACAAAAGAGCAAACACGTCGTCCAACGGTTTCCGAGTCAGAACAGACGTTGACGACGACGCTTGCCTCCGAGCCATTGCCCAGCAAGCGCCGCGCACCTGCGAGTCCGCCCGCGAAACGCAGCCGCACCAAGCGTGCCGCGGCCACGGCCGCCACGAGGGCCATCCACGCTGTGACCGAAGGGGAGCACCCTCATCGCGTGTCCGATCCTGATATCGAAATGGCTGTGGTCATGTCCTTGACGACGGAGGCACCGACACGGACGAGTGCTACGGAGACACCCACGATGACAGGAGCGAGGACGAACGATGGTGGTGATGGTGATAGCAACGGTGGTCGTGGTGGTACATCGGATCGACGACCCCGTCGACGACCCCGTGTGGTGGATGCAGCGCCACCAGATGAGTCACTAAGTATGATGCTGGTAGCCGAGACGAAGGGTACGCCCGTCGAGAGCAGGAGTAAACCCAAGTCCACACCAACGAAAGCACGGGCCAAGACGACCGTAAATTCGAACAAGAAATTGCCTGTGGAGAGTAAGAGGGGGTCCAAGATGAAGACCCGCAAGCGGAGCAGCATCTCAAACCGGCAGATGATGGAGCTAATCGGTGACAAGTACAGTGATAGGATTGGTGACGATGATGACGACTATGACGGCAGTGATAGTGACACGGACCACCGACAGCGATACCACGGGGGTTCAGCCCATGGGGACAATGGCGCGACGCGGAAATGCGAGTTTTGCCGGCTAAACCACTCGGCACTTATGACATTTCGGTGCTCAGCCTGTCGACGTGTGTATCATGATCGATGCCTCGTGCGCGCGTTCCAGGACCAAGTTACAATAACGACCGAGGGATCAGCTTCCCCAAATAGTGCAGCCCCGACAAACCCCACAAGCTCACCGAATGTGAAGGCTCACAGCAAAAGTAAGAGCACCAGTAAGAGTAAGAGCAAGGGCAAGAATTCATCTGAGAGCGAGGGTGCGTCGACCAAGTCAAGGCCAGCCCCGTGCCCGCCTCTGGAAGAGCAGATGGCTCGTTTGCGGTTGCATCGCCCGGCGGGCCGTGCCGCAGTGCTACGCTGCGCATCGTGTGAGGCGGCATTCAAGGATTTTTACCGCTTCGGCCAGTATCAGTGGGATACCTGCCAGTGTCCGACGTGCACGACTTCACCGCAGAAGATTGTGAGTTACCGGCGCGTGATGATCAAGCGCATCATTGATGAACACAATATGGAAGTGGACGCCAAGAAGCTGCAATCCAAGCTGACGAAGGAGATGAAGGAGCAGTCCCAACAATCCAACAGCGACAGCAGTGTGATGAGTCGAGGCGAACGGGCTCGTAGTCGACGTAATCGAAACGGAGATGTGGTCGCAGCCGGATCTACCGGACCCCAGCGCACAACACGAGCCACGCGTGGAAGTGGTATAGAGGGTAATAAGGCTGATGTGACCATGGCTGATGGGGTAGAAGGGGAAGGGGGAGATTTTTGCATGCACAGGGATATTGGTGGTGAGAATGTTGGGGTTAGCATGGCGCCTGACAAGATTGAGGTTGATGACGCGCCAGCGACAAAAGATGCAACATCCCAGGCGGCCAAAATTCTGAATCAGGAAACGACATCGGACACGCTACCGCCACTCACGGTAGACGAGTTGTCCAAGATTGTTCGCGTGGTCCAAGAGCGTCCGTCAGTGACGTTCAAGATCGCGTGTAGTACCAGCGCTGATATGCAGGGCCCTGGCGTTTTCAAAGAGGGCACGCTTATTTGGAGCCCGAAACGACCCGCTACCGTGGACTGCACCTGCTGCATCAAGAACATGAGCCCGAAGAAATTTGTGGAGCACACCGACGCTTCGTTATTGGAAACCAACAATGACCCGTACCCCTTCCTCTTCGTTGTGCGCCCCAACCAGGAACTTTGCCCGCTCTCAGCAGCATTGAAGATTCTTCGCGAGCAGTATGGCCCGTCACCGTCCTCGATCATCGCGCCGGTTGTTGCGCCTTTGCGCGACGCTGCCACAGCGACTGTTGTGGTGAGTGAGAAGAATGTTGGCCGATGCCCCGACGATGAAACCCAAGATCGGGCGCAGATAGCTCTAACCAAGCGGGCCAATGCTATGGCTCTGCTCGCGAGCATCGAGTATGGCCGATTGGACCGAGCGCGATGGAAAAAAATCGGGGGCGGCGCAGCCGTGGACACTGTCCCCAAGTTTGAGGTGCGCCTCCTTGTCTCGAAGGACTCGCACTTGGAAGCGCACACGGATGGGTACTACAAGGACACAGTGGCAAGCACAGGAGACGTGCTGGGCACAGAGAGGGGCTATCGAGAAGCACGTGTAGCTGTGCGGAAGAGTATGTACCACAAGGGAAAGGTGCTATGCAATTGCTGTAACGCGCCGCTGTCTAGCAAAGAATGGGCTGTGCATGCATTTGCGCGTATCCCGGACGCCCCGGAGCTGCGCTATCATCGGCTCCACATGTTCGTGCGATTACGGGGCGAGTCCCCCAAAATGGTGGTGCGGTACGACAAGTTCAGCGAGGCCATCGAAATGCTGGACTCGACCTCTGCCATTAACGCACACATCGCCGCGCTTATGGCGCAGCGAGCCAAGCAAGCACAAATGCAGTGATGAAGCTGGTGTGCGAGCAATAGGGTAGCTAGCACCTGTGAGTTGAAATGTCAGATGATCAAACGAGGTATGTTTTTTTGTGTGTGGGTCTGTTGTTGCTGCTTCTTGATGGGATGTATTGACCAAATGGGTTGGTTTACTTGCAAGGGTGATTAGCTTGGTGGTGGCGCACGAGGCGCGATCGTGATGGGCCGTGCATTGCCGCCGGCTAGCCCCATGTCTTGCAGGAACTTGTCCATTCGCGCTGTTTCCTTGGCCTGCATGTACACCGCAGTGACACAAGTCAGCCCACCCGTTCACAACATGCCAACCAATCAACCGAGCGACACCAGATGATGACTACGCACCGCAGCGGCATCCGCTCGCTCCTGCATCTCGCGTCCACGGCGATCGCGCGCCTGAGAGCGCTGTGTCAGCCGGCGCTGCAAGTCGTCTTCTGCTACAGCGCCTCGTCGTCCTCCCGCACTACCACCACCCATGAGGAACGCGTCGTCCACGTCCAGTCCATCCTGATTGGCATCCCGATCCTGCGCAGCGCCGTGCACACGGGCATGCACCTCCCGCCGCCGTTCCAGCTGGGCCTCGCGACCCGTGGCACGTGGCGCTAGCTCCTCCAGTACCTCTCGCTCTCTCTCGCGCGCTGTTCGTTTGCTGGACGACCCATGCCGACGACTCCGAGTCGCATCCTCCTCTTCCTCGTCTCTAGTCGAACGCCGTCGCTTACCATCATTTCCATTGGCGGCCGCGTTGGAGCTGCTATCGGCCGCGCGGTGAGCGGGAGCTGAAGCCCCCGTGGGCACGAGCAGGTCATCCTTCCGGGTCGCGACGCCCACCGAGTCCTTGGCGCTAGCGAGTGCCATCTTCTCGGCGTCGTCCAGCTTGGCGACAAAGCCCCACGCATGGCGCGTACGCTTGGTGGCCTCCAGCACGCGCTCCGGGATGCCCGTGTAGAACATGTCGGCGAGCTTGCCGCGGTTCCAGCGCGGCACAAACTTGTCCTCAAACAGCGCCAAACATTCCTCCGACGATAGTTCCTCCACGTACTGTGACCTATTCAAGCACGAGGTAGAGTCATAGGGATATACAGGAAGAGATAGATAGATACATACATAGAGAGAGAGCGATTGCATGAGCTCCCATGGCAATCACAGATGGATGGAGGTCTTCCCCCCTCCATCAAGAGCATAGAAGCCAAGCCGGGACGCACTTGGTCTGCTGCAACCAGACGCGAAACTCGGTGGCACGCAGGAAATAGTCGTCGACACTAATGGGTGTGACGTCGCGGCGGGTATGGCTATGGTTGTGACTATGGCTATGGCTCGAGCTGGCCTTCTTGCTACGTTTCTTGCTGTGCTTCTTGTCCTTCTTACTGCTCGATTTGTCTTTTTTCGCGCGATCCCGATCCCGATCGCGGTGGCGCGGGCGGTCCTCTGTAAGGAGCATCATCACAAACAGTGCGCACGTTAGTAGAAAGGCAATAGGGAGTGATCCGGTATCGCAGTCCTAGTTGTTTGTCATGTGGATAAAGCAACGGGTCCCCACCATCGCGGGAGTGCGCCATATTCGTTGGTGGCGCTGATGGTGTTTCTTTATATCCGTTCGCAAAGGTTAACTGGGAAGCTGGATTCAGATCTGAGGTGGCGCGCCCCACA